>KZ826087.1:0-38532 GCA_003184645.1 Aspergillus ellipticus CBS 707.79
CTATCCCATATAAAAGATATCCTTTTAATTCTATTATATCTCAATGAAAACCGTATTTGAGAGGTTCTAACTTTATAGATAGATTATATACATAGAAATAAATATTCTATAGATTTCTAAGATTTTTATAATTTTTATTTATATAGATAGATCAAATTTTTATATAATATATATAAAATACAGGTATTATATTATAATAAGCTATTATATATATTTATGAAGACTTCTAGAACACATCTAAAGATTATTTATATTATTTTAAATTTATATATCATAATTTAGGTCTCTTAGACTTTTGATGGTTGAGATATCTTATATTTAAAAAAGAATCTTTTGTATAGTATTACCAGCTGGGCCGCCCAACTGTGTGGGCCGTCTAACTGTTGATTACGTTAGTTAGTTATCGATGCTGGTATGAGTCAGCAGCGAGATTTGATAAGTACCCGGATGGAGATGCAGTACTCCGTAGTCCGTCATACATCATATATACAATGGGATGAGAAGTTTTTTTTGAACACCCTCTATCTACCTATATTACTTGCCTGTGTAGGCTTAATTTGGTCTAACCGCCAATCTAACGAGGCCACTCTAGCTGAACTCTAAGCTTATATAGGCAGGTAGTTTCTTTAGCATAAAAGTTTGCACTCAAAAGTGTACCACTGTACTTACCTACATAACATCGGGTAAGGTGAGCATTACTCCGTACAAGTAATAGTCAGCTGAGTAGAATATACTAGGTCCTGGCCTGCGGAGTCCCAGCCCAAGGTGTTGCGAAGCATCTTTTCTACAGGAAGCACTAAAGCCACATATAAAAATCTTATAGAGCACTTTACTAAGCCCCTTAAACCTCATTAAGTACCCTATAGAGCACCTTGTAGAGTACCCTGTCAAGCACTCTATTCAGCACCTCGTCAAGCATCTTGTCAAGCATCTCATCAAGCACCTAGCCAAGCACCTGGTCAAGTATCTGGTGAAGCATTTGGTCAAGCACGAACATCTCTTTAAGCATCTTGTTAAGCATCTCGTTGAGCCCCTCATAGAACATCTTACCACCTTGTCAAGCACCTCGTCAAGTACCTCGTTAAGTATCTTACTAAATACCCTTTTTATTTATAGAGTATGCTAGTGCAGAGCAACTCTAGATTAGGTCTTATTAGAATAATAGAAGGAGGAGAGAGAATAACAGAATAGAACACGTGATAATCAAAAAAAGAAGAGATCCCCCAAGCACCTCACCTTTGGATAGACTGTAATAGATAGTTCTGCACACCTGATGAGCTAGCGTGTAATTTTTACTGTTAAAGATTGTATTATATATATATAGGATGATGATCAGGTGACACCCCCATTTGCTATCCCTGCAATTGTCCACCTACGCCCCCTTGGCCTAAAGAGGTAAGGCGGGTCATATAATAGGCTTCGGCTTTTCTAAAAAAGCAGTAGTCAGTGCAGAATTCTTAATTCACTACTCCGTACTTTAATTATATAATATAATACTCTGTAGTCCCTGCCTGTATACTAAGGCTGCCAGCACATCTTATATAATTCAATCTGCCTGCCTGTGTGTAGATTCAATCTGCCTGCTTTTATAATTACTTATATAAACTGCCTGCCTTAATTAATTCAACCTGCTTGTTTTAATTAATTCTAACTGTCTATTTTAATAAAGTTTTTCTGATTATCTTGATTCAATCTGTCTATCTGTCTTAATTAAATCTTTTTATTTATATAGATTTAATTTCTGTAAAGTAATTTATATAGCTAGGCAGGTTAAATTAATTAATTAAGGCAGGCAGGTTGAAGTACATGTAATACAGTCGGAAAAAAACATGCAAAACTACCTAGGTATATCATCTGTAATTCCCGGAGCTAGTCTTGCTAGGCCGGGCGGTAAGGCCCGGGGGGAAGGTCCTAATGTACTAGAGGGATCCCAGTATCAATTGCCAAAGAATTCTGGAACTTATAGACTAATTAGAGACCAAAGATAGCAGGAATTTAGCAGTCAGGATCTATATAAGACTTACTTCGCGCTAAAATATTTTGTAAATTAAGCTATAATATAGATTACGCGCAGATGGCCTAATTAGATCAGGTGGTGAGAAGATCTATAGGGTCCTATGGGAAGAGTATAGGATCTATTTAACAATTACCTATTGACTACCACTAAAATCTTGATGTTCTATGAATGTTATATATTAAAAAATCTTTAATCAATTACAAACCCTTCTACAAAGAGATAAAGAAGTGTTTTATCTTAAATTTATCTTCAATTAGAGAGTTAACTGAATATTACATCGAAATCCTCAGCAGACTAGCCCTATTGATACTATAATAATAGAATCTCACCATATCAGTATTTGGAATAGTTTTTAGTATCACCTCAGTCTTACATACCCTTATACTTCTTATTAATTTAACTTGTCTCTATTCATATGTACCATACTTAACCTTACCTGCCTGATTTCTGAGTTTATATTCACACCTATTGCTATCACTAGAAGAGTTGAAGATAAAAATTATTATTTTTTTTACACTTCATATTATTCTTATTATTAAATTAGTCAACAAGAAAGTTTAGCAGATAATTAATATTATTATCTATTTCTATAGTTGAATAATAGTTTCAATTAGCTGGTGACTACAGTTGTTAATAAAAAGGCTGTAAGGAGTACATATGCCTAAAAAACCACTTTTGGAGAAATTTTTACCTTAATAGCTTATCAGATTAGATTAATTTAGCTGCCCAAGGCTGCCTGTCGTGTCTGATAAGAAAGGTATAAGGTCCAAGTAACAATTGCTTATATTATTTAGCACTAGTAGGTATGTAACATTATAAACTGTCAATCATTGAGCATTTGTAAAACTTTTATTGGTGAATTTTGTATAAGGTCTTTGGTCTTTGATATCCGCTGGTCTTCCGTGTGATAGAATACCCTGGTCCCTTCTTAAGACAGTTTGGGCCCTTCCAGCAGCGGACTAAGGATATTCTCTAAATTATAAGATTATCAACCCTTAACTACTAGTCTTCTATTAATAATAAAAAAATAATTTATTTTTAATAGATTACTAATTTTTTAAGAATTAATTTATTTTTTAAATATGATAGAATACCCTGCTTAAGGCGGTCTGGGCCCTCCCAGCAGCGGACTAAGGATATTCCCTGAGTTATAAGATTATCAACTGTTAATTAGTATCTTTCTATTAATAATAAAAAGATAGATAATAGTCTGTTTCTAATAAATTGTTAATCTTTTAAAGATTAGTCTACTATCTAAAAATAGATTGTTTTATTAATATATTGATAATTACTATATTTTAATTAGTTTTTTATTTAATTAATAAATCTTTTATTCTAATAGATAAATTTTATTATATTTTAAGTCTTTTTTTAATTATTTAAAAAACATATTATTTGCTAAAAATAGTAAAATTTTTAAGAATATTAAGAAAATAGATCTTAAATAATTTTCTAATATATTACTAATTATTAAAAAAAAATTAATAATTTTAAAATTTTCTATTTATTAATTATAATAAATAAATAATTTATAACAGAAAACTATATATTTGTTAAATAATTATTTTTCTAGTAAAACTTGTATCAAATATTATTAATTTTTATTCAATTTTAATAATAATAAAAATAAATTATTAATTGAAAATATATATTCTAAGAAATTTTAAAAGTTGTTTTTTTAAAATAAAAACATTTATTATTATTACTTATATAAATTTATAGAAAATAAAAAACTTTTTATATTAATTTAAAATAAAGTTATTTTATAATATAATATTATAATTTAATTAAAAGAAATATATTAATAATATAGTTTAAATATATAAAACTTTTATATATATTAAAAAAATATTTTTTTAAATAAATATAATAGAATATTTTATTAAAAACAGTCTGGGCCCTTCCAGCAGTAGATTAGAGATATTCTTTAAATTGTAAAATTATTAATTATTAACCATTATTCTTTTATGAATAATAAAAAAACTTTTATTTCTAGTAAATTATTAATTTTTTATAAATTAATTTATTTTATAAATCTAGATTATTTTATCAATAAATTTTCAATTATTATATTTTAATTAGCTTTTTATTTAATTAATAAATTTTTTATTTTAATATATAGATTTTATTATATTCTGATTTGTTTTAATTATTTAAAAAAATACTATTTACTGAAAATAATAAAGTTTTAAAATTATTAATTATATAAATCTTATATATAAATAAAAATAATATTATAATATTAATAATAAATTTTTAAACAATTATAATCTAAAATTAAAAAATAAATTTTTATATTAATTTAAAATAAAATTATTATATAATTTAATATTATAATTGAATTAAAATTTAGAAAACCTTTATATTTATTTTAATATATTAAAACAAATTTAAAAATAAATTGAAAATAAGAAAAATTTATTTTATTTTATAAAAATATATTCTTTATTTACTTTAAAATAAATAATATAATATTGATTATTAATTATTATTATAAATTAAAACAAATTATAATAATTTAAGTAAATATTTTTTTCAAATAATCCTTTTTTAAATCTTTTTTATAAGAATTAAAAAAAATATATTAAATTATAATTAAAATTATATTAAAAAAATAAAAGCTTATTATATTATTATATATATAATAGTACTTATTATTTTATCAATTATTAATTTAAAATTATTAGAAAAATCTAGTCAGTTAAAATATATTAATTATTTTTATTAAATTTTTAAAAACAATTTTAAAAAATTGAAAAAATCTAATAACTTTATTTTTATTTAAAAAAAGAAAAAGAAAAATTATTAATTATTAATTTATTAAAATTTATTATTTTTAATATATATTATTTACTATTTTTATTATTAAAATTATTAATTAAAAAATTCTATTATTATTACTAATTTAAAAAATATTATATTAAAATTAATACAGATTTTTAATTATAAAATAATCTTGTTTTTTTATTTATAATTATTTTAAATAATTTTTATATTAATTTTTTACTCTAAAATTAATAATTATTATATTTTATAATTAAATAATATATATAATTAAAATAATATTATTTTTATTTATATCTTTCTGTATTTTTTATTTTTAAAAAATTAATTATATATAATATTTTTAAGATTTCAGGATTAGTTTTATTCTAATTAAATAAAAATTTTAATAAACTAGTTATATAGCTTTATAAATCTATTCTAACTAATAATACTATTATTATATTAATATTATTGAAAATATTTAAAAATAGAAAATATTTAGAAATATAAAATAATTATAGAAATATAAATTATAATACTAAAATTTTTTATAAATATATAATTAGTTTATTTTTCTAAATTAAAATAATATTATTTTATATTATAAAAGATTATAAAATTATCTTTAACTAGACTATTTTATTTAAATAAAAAATTAATAAGCTACAGGCGAGAAATAATCTCGCCGCCAGATACCACCTCGCTGCAGCGAGTACAGAATAATTAGGTATATAAGAACAAGATACCCGACATGTTAAAACACTAAATAAATATATTATTTTGTTGATATATAGACTATGTAAGCTTCATCTTTTTATAGAGGCATGTTTGGGTGGGCGCGGAAGCCCACTCGCTTACCGATTACGTTAGATATAAACTATCTTATTAATATATCTCTAATTACTATACTTTAGTTAGCTCCTTACCTAGTTGACAGGCTTTCTACCCTGACAAGTAGATCCTATCACATTCCGTCCCTACTCTGAAACTTTGTACTCCTTTGTATATGATATAATCATGGAATCATGACTATGTGAATATGTCGAGATAATTTCAGAGTGATATGGTTGGATTTTCTATGGCTACTACCCCCAGACAACGACGACTGGATTAGCGTCTGTTGACCCCCCTTCAATAGATTTGTAGCAAATGTGCCTATGGCCTTAGGTCTAGAGATTCTAGTCCGATTTACGAACTGAAGAGATTGAAAGGTGCATTAAAAATAACAATTAAGAAACGGCAAGATATTAGAAATGAAAACAGGTGCTATGGAAGGGGGGGAGAGAAAAAAGCACCAGAGACGGACGCACAGAAGCAGAAACCTGGATATAGGGTAAGTTGGTTGACCAGATCCAAAAGTATTTAAAGCCATCCAGGGGTGAAAAACGCATATAAGCAAAGCGCAGAAATCTTCTCCAGAACAACATCATTTTGGAACTTGGTCCCATCACGTAATAGTTCTTTGGATCACATTACAGTGCATTTGTTGCCTCCTGCAGGTTGTGATGGGTTTTGCGACTTTTCAATTTCCCCAATCATTAAATCAAATGCTTTTGCAACATTATAGTCGAGACGGGCACTAGCCTCGGTAAATGCACAAGTAAACTCCTCCTCTAGTTGGCGACCTTCGTCTGGCGACACCTGGCGTTGTTCCAGTTTGAGATCGCTTTTATTTCCAACAAGCACAAGTGGCACATGATCAGCACCCTACGATCAAAGTCAGCTACACTAGGAGAACTTCGATGTCAAGGTTTGAACACTCACAAGATGGTTTAAAATCTTGTCGCGTATGACCCTTACCATGTCAAACGATTGACGAGAAGCCACCGAATAAACAATGATATAACCATGTATTCCAATGAAATGTTTGGAGTTCAGTATGCTGTACTCATCCTACAACAGAATTAGCTTGGCGTCAGTAGAACCCTGGTTTCGTGTCCTTTCTTTCTTTTCCTTACTTGGCCAGCTGTGTCAACGATCTCAGTCGCATAATCTTGACCATTGTATTTGATGATCCGGCTGAATGTGTTTTCAATTGTGGGATAGTAGCTTTCTACAAAATGATGTTCAACAAATCGAACTGTAAGAGAAGATTTACCTGTGAAAAGTGTTAGTGAGGATGTAGGAAGTAAAACGTTCGAACCGACGAGTCAGTAAAGTGGAACTCGCTGTAGAGTCATACCCACAGAGCGACTGCCAACGATAGCTATCTTTCGCTGCTTTGGTGCACTAGGCATCTTTCCTTTAGATACGGGATGGGGAAAGCGGCTACCAGTTCAGAAAACAAGGGTAAGTGGCTTGATGAAGCTAAAGATTGCCTGCTCGAGCCACGGGTGGATTGATCTACCTGAGGGCATTAACAGCTGCGTGATCCCAAGGAGCAGTGTTCCAGGTTGAAAGTACTGATGGTTCAGACCTGCTGTTCTTTTTATGGCAGGATGGAGCCGAATAGATGAGCTCACCCGAAAGTGGCGAACATTCTCTCGGGAGCGCAAACACGTCAAACGGGCAGACTGCTATTATGTCAGGATACAGGGTTTGAATGTTTGGCATGTTCCGGCCCCCAAAATTTTAGACCCTCACTAGTATTTCTAGAGAAATTATTCCCATTTAGACTTAATGAATTGTTTTTGGTGGCATGCCTTTATCCATGTGCAACTCTTCATTTATTTAAGTATAAATAATCCTCTGCTGTTCCAAGTGTTGTTTAAAGTATTATGGTTAATATAAAGAGCTATTGAAGTAACTATGATATATATGTAGATGTATAATAGAGTATAATTATTGTGAAAATGAGTCATGCGTATCGTTTTTGTTTCTAGAGATGGACATTATGGCGTATCTGGCTAAGAACGTTCTTCAGGCGTGTTGTAGGTTTAATTTCTCTCCCCCGGGTCTCAAACAGTTGGGAGTCTTGGTCAACCTTCTGGTGATACTGTAGGAATTCTTCGGCCGTCGACAAAGCCAAGGTGAGCCCCCTGCCGGACATCGACTCCTTGACCTGAGAAGCGGCCTCCTGGTTCAAACAAAGTGTGACCAAGACAATAGACAAATACCCGATCACAACATTGTAATGTATTTCAGGAACAGTGCCCGCCTACGCTGCATTAGCTAGTATTTCTTCCGATGTGAAGCATTCATATCCCACCTTCTCAATATATGAAACCCCGGAAGAAAAATGCTGTAGAAGCAATTGAAGCAAGGACACGGAATTATGAGCTGGCTTTAGAAAGGAAGCCCGCGACATCTCGCTTTGCTCTGACAGATTTATAAGAATACCTAAAGCCAGTATCACAGCATTGAACGGATTGTTTTCTTCCATGCTAGGATTCTTGGGAACATCGGGGAATTCTGCAATAGCAATCTTGACGAGATTAGGGACCATGTCAGAAGTGGCGACTTCTTCACATAGCGAGGGGTCATTATTGGTAAGGTTCAAAATCACTCGGGTATATAATGTTGAAATCTGATGGTTTCGAGTCTCTCGACCGAACCCAATGAACCTATCGTGGTGTTGGAAAAGTACTCGGGAATAATAGCAATGGTCAAAGCCCAATGCGCCCGATAACATCGTGTAATTCTCCAGAACCAAAAAGGCCACGGTCATCAGCTGAGAGCCCTCCGAGGACGATGGAGATTTTGAGTCCTTTCCATTTGAAATTAGCAACTCCACAATTCGGTCCAACAAAGCAGCGGGCAATGGTCCAATATTGTCGCCTTTTATAAGAAATGTGTTGAGGCAAAACTGAATACACGAGAGGGTCACCAAGCAAGGTGAAAACTCGAGTGATAGTTCTTGTTCAAATATAATAGACGAGATGTGCGGCAGAGCCTCTTTCAAGGACTCCTGGGTAGTTTTGGATAGCTTAGTCGTTGGCCCTGTTGCTAAAGACAATATATTATCATTGTTAGTAAGAAGCATGGGATAAATCTTTAAAATTTTTGTCCAGAAAGATCTCAGGCTCGTATGGGAGAAGGAGCCACCAAGACAGACCATCCTATAGGCACATAGAGCGAGTGATGTAGAAACAACATCCTGGTTGCTTTTTATGCACCTAACAAGCCGCTCAATGAACCCATACTCTGAAAAGCGACGAACGAAAGCGGGTTCCGAAAGCTTAAGGCACAGCTGCGCAAAGCCGTTACATATACCAGATGAGGAATTGGAAGAATCCTCAATTTCTTCAAAAATCACTTCGACAGACTCTTGAAAGCGAGCATTATCCCCGGCCTGTCTTAGCTCATGTATGCTACGGACAGGTCTGGAATCTTTCTCTTCTTCATCATCAGGAGTTGGAGTTCGCTGCTGCTCATGTTGATGGCTGATGTACGAGTGACTTGTCTCCCCTGACCCTAGAGAGGGAGCTAAAACATCTCCATCATCAATTGCAGTCATGCGCATAGAATCACCCAAGAACGACCGCTGACGTGCATAAGTAACCCGAGAGCCCCGCAGTCCGGACAAATTTGGAGTATCGGATTTACGGGTATTGTCTGTATGAAAAGGCTTTAGTTCAAGTGGGGTTTGAGTTGGCTTCAGCCGAGGAAAAGAGGCTTTCGGTGCATGGTCTGAGCCCGAAAGGCATCTGCTTTCAACTGATATTGAGCCAGAGTTTGCCAATTTAGGTCTTGTTGAGTTGCCTGTCCCATCCAGCAAATCCACCAATCTCTTCCGGGAAGGTTTTCTTCCGCCAATTTCAGAGAATAGAACGCTTGACGGACTTTGACTTTCTGTTATTTCCTGATTGCCAATTGTGGGAATGGCATCCGTTGCAAGCTCGTCTAGATCCGGGCACATATGAGAAACCCCACCGTGAACAACTGCAGGGCCAGTCATGTTTGTGTGGCAGTTATCATGTGAGTCTTTTTCATCGCGGGCTAGCTGATATTCCTCTCGAGATGCGAATCTCCTCCTTTTCCTGTGGCTAGGTTGGGGGTCGGTCCGATGTGCGTCCAAAGAAGCATTAGTATGCTGGACTCGTTGGTGGGTTTTGGATTTGCCGTATGTATTATTGTCGCCATCAAGCTCATTTACACGCTTCGATTCTTGTGGTTGAGAGTTGGAGGAAGCCTTGGCAGCTGAACGGCGAGGCGCCCGGAATGCCCCTGTGGTAGTAGTCTGATGAGACATCTTTGTAGCGAAGTTCAGCCACGTCGATTTCAGGATGTTGTTGGAATTTGACCGGCTGTAGTAATAACAAAAGTGACTGCCAGAGACTTGGTAGCCGGTTGAATATTGTGGTACCAGAGATAGCCTTGTAGCATCTGGAAGGAAAGCCAGTTACTGTACGGAGTATACCTAGTAAATTTGTGCTCACCCCCTACAAGGTTAGCTTATACAAGCAAGCACTTAACCTACCTAGCTGCAGGACCCACGATTAAAATTATGGTTATATCACTCTGAAATTACTATACTTTGATAAGTAATATTTATATAAATCTGAGTTATATTTATCTATAATATTATTATTATTATTTTATATATATATATATATATATATGTATTTATAAATAATATAATATAATAAAAATTTATAAAATAATATATTTATTATATAACCAAATAATAAGCTATTAAATAAAAATAATATAAATTTAATAAATTATTTTAATTATAAATTATTTTATTTATATATAATATTTTAAAATAATAATAAATATTTATTCTAGTATTATTAATACTAGTAATATTTAAAAAATTATATTATTTATATTAAAATATATTATAAGATTATATATTATTAATTATTTTATTAATTATATAATTTATATATAATATTTCTTTATATAAAAAGATTTTCTAAAAAATAAAATATTATTTAAAATAAAATATTATTAAATTAATATTATTTTTATATAGTAGACTATTTCTATAAAATAATATTATATTTATTTAATTATAGTATATCTAAAATTTATGATATTTAATAAAAATAATATTATTATATATTATATATTCTAAATTTTTTAATTTTAATCTGATTATCTGGTTATGATTTTATTATTATATTATTATACTAATTATATATTAATATTAAATATTAAAAACTAGTTATAGATAGATATTATATATAAAATTTATTAATATTGAATATAAAATAGTATAGATTTTAAATTATTATATTTTAAATTTTTAATATTCATTATATAATAAACTAACTAATTAATATAATAATTATTAAATTTTTTTTTAAATATTATCTATGTTTTTATTTATTTATAAAACTTAATTAATTATAATTATATAATTATATAATAGAATATCTTATCTAAAATAGTCTGGACTACTCTTTAAGATTGTTAGTAAAAAATAGATTTTAAATAACTATTTTTTAATAAACCTTTTATCAAATATTATTAATTTTTATTAAATTATTTTTAAATTATTTTTAAATTATTTTTAAATTATTTTTAAAGTTTTATTAAAAATATAAAATAATAAATATTATTTTATAAATTATTGTTTTAAAATTAATAAAAAACTCTAGTTAATTAAAGTAAATTAAATTTTTTTATTAAATTTTAAAAAAAAAAATTAAAAAAATTAAGATAAATCTTATAGTTTTAATTTTTAGTTTAAAAATAATTAATAATATTTATTTTTATATTTTTATTTATATTTAAAATAATTTTAAATCATTTATAAATTTTAATAATTATATAAAAATAAATATTATTAATTATTTTTATTTATAATATTTAAATATTTTTATTATCATTACTAATTTATAAAATATTATAAAAATATTTTTTATTATAATATAATCTAATTTTATTATTTATAATTATATTAAAAAACTTTTAGATTAATTTTTTATTTTAATATTAATAATAATAGTTAAAATATTATTAATATTTTAATATTTAATTTATTACTTATTAAAATATATTATAATTATATAAATATATTTATTAGTATTAAATTTTTAAAAATATCTAGTTTTTTAATAGAAGATCTACTAATTAATTATTAAATCTTATAATATTTAAAATATATTTTTTAAATTGTTTAGTTAAAAAATAAATAAAAAATATTTTTTATATTTAATATAATTATTTTAAATATATGATTATATTATTTAAATTAATTAATATTTTTATAATTTTTTAGGATTATATATATTTAATATTATATAATATTTTAAATAACTTTATATAATTAATCTTAATAATATTCTTATTTTTAGTTTTAATTAAAAATCTTATATATAATATATTTAATAAATTTTAAATAAATTAATTTTATATTAAATTACTTCTATATTTTTTTATTAATTTTAAATTTAATTTTTAAATTATATTATTTTTTATTTTTTATTATATAAATCTAGAATAAATAAAAATTTTAAAAATAAAATTATATATTTTTTATTATCATTTAAAAAATTTAATTATAATATTAATATTTTAAAAAACTTTAGTAATTTATTAAACTTTTTTAATTATTTAAACATATATTTTTTTATATATTAAATTAAAATAAATAAAAACTAATTTAAATAATTTTATTTTATTTTATTTTATTTTATTTTATTTTATTATTAAATATTAAACAAAAAGAATTTAATTTTTTAAATAAATTATTTTAAAAGTCTAAAAATTTAAATTAAAATTAATTTTTAAAATAAAATTTTAATTTTAATTTAATAATAAATTAGAAATATTTTATTTTTTATAATAAAAACTTTTAATAATTAAACTAATAGAGAAATAGCTGATTAAATTATTTAAAACCTTTTATTTTAAACAAAATTATTTTTTAATTTATTATATTATTAACATATATTATAAAACCTTTTTATTTAATGAATATTAATTTAAAATTATATATATTTTATAATTATAAATTAAAAACATAAATATTTAGTAATAAAAAATTATTATATTTTAAATATTATTTAAATTTTAATATTAAATTATTTTAAAAAATATTTTTTTATTTTAATTATTAAAATATAATAATTTTGTATTTTTAAAGTTTTTTATTTAATTTAGCTACTAAAAAAACTTTAATTTTAATTTTTATAAATATAATATTAATAAAATTACTGTTATATAATTTTAAAATATTTAAAAAGTTTATTTTAATATTAATATATTTATTAATAATATTTTTTAAAATTATAATATGATTTATAATTTATAAAATCTAGTATAATAATTAATATTAGACTCATAAGATATTAGTACTTTTATATTATAATATTATTTATTTTTATTAATAATTTTCCTATTTTAATTATACTTTTAATTCTAAATTATAAAAAGATATAATCTAATATATAAAATATTTTTTATTTTTATATAGCTAGCTCTTTAAAAATAAATATAAATATTTATAATGATTGTCTTAAAATAATTATTAATCATAATTATAAATTAGATTATAATCCAGATTAATTAAATAATTTTTTAATATTATAATTTAAAATAGCTGATAGTAACTAAAGTTATTAAAAAAAATTAAATATTTTAAATATAATTTTTAAAAATATAGAAATTTTTATATAATATTATTTAATAAATATTTATATGAATTTTAAACAATTAAATATAAATAATTTATATAAAAAATAGATAATTTAATAATATAAATAATATAAATAATTGATTATATAATCTTTTTATTAAACTAGAAATAAAAACCTCAAATTGTATTTTTATTATTATAAAACAATATTATCTAATATCTAAATTTAATTCAAAGAAAAATAATTTATTATATATTTATAAAATTAATAAGATTATAACTAGCAGAGATCTTATAGATTATATTATAATAACCGGTTAGAATTACAGTTATATTTCAGTTATACTGTATGAAATATATATAAATAAAAAAATCATATATAGAATAATAAGTAAGACTGGATATATATTCTATAAACTCTGAGCTTTTAAATATATGATCTTCCTTAAGAAACTCTGTCATGTAATAATTAATATATATTTTATTAAAATACAATTATAAAGTAATGATAATATAGTAATAATTTAATATATTATATTTATTTAATTATTTTTAATTAAATTATTATATTATTATAGTGATTCAACCGTAATTTGTACTCTAGGTCCCGCAGCTAGGTACTACATACTTTAGGTACGGAGTAGGTAACATATTCGGTAAGCGAGTCGGCCATGTAAGCGAGTCGGCCACCTCACGCGTTTTGACCGCGTCTAAAAAACATCACCTTATTTAACTACTAGCCATGCCTCCAAAAGCACGTTAAAATCCAATAAACTCAGCTGAGAAAGAAGGGAGGATTCTAATTACTATCTTTATTTTAAAAATATAAAAAATCTTTAATATTTATAAAACAGTATATATTTATAATATATCTTACTTAACTCTTTAAGACTGACTATATAAAAAGAGAAATTAATTAGAAATATATACTAACTCTTATAAACTAACTTAAAATAAAAAAAATTATTTAGATAATAAATTCTATTATTTATTTAATATAAAATATTTACTAACTATCTTATATATAAGAAATAGTTAATATTCTTCTTACTGTATATAATACTATACTGATTTAATTAGCTAAAAAAATAAATCTATAATTTTATTTAACAGTATAATAAATAAAAGATATATTTTTTTTAATAATATAATTATTAATATATTTAATATAAAGATTTTAAAATTATTAAAAACTAGTTTAACTATATATAAATTATTATAATATAATATAAGATTATATCTGAAGATATCTATAATTTTAATAAGACTAGCTTTACTATAGATTTAGTAGCTATTACTAGAATAATTATTAGAACTGATTTTTATAAAAAATAGTTTTTATATAATTAAATAATTAAAAATAGATTATTTTTATTAAATATATTAATATTTCTAGATAGACTCTTCTACTATATATTATTTTTAAAAAAAAGATCTATATAGAGAACTGGTATTAAGATACTTTATTATATAACTAAAAAATTAAAATTAGTTTTAATAACTAGACTAGTAATAAAATAAGTTTTTATTAATTTAAAAATTTTTTTATTTTTATTACTACTAACTATATAATTAAAAAATATTATCTTCTAATTCTTAATAGCTATAGAAGTTATCTAATATCTTAATTTAATTAGATATATAATAAGAATAATATTATTTTTATTTATATATTTATTTATTCTTTATATTTACTGTAATCTTTAGATATTAACTATTTTTTACTATTAAAATATATATATAAATATTTAGTAGAAACTAAGATATATCTTAGATTTAATTATATTAATAAATTTAATCTTTTTAAAGTTTTTTTTAAATATATACAGAGATCTATACTATTAGTAATATCTATAGTAGTTTTTCTACTACTGGACTAGTTTTATATAATCTAAAATAAGTACTTAGTTAGTTAAATATTTAATTAAGAATTTCTATACTACTAGACAGTCAGTTAACTAATTTAATATCTAAAATATTCTATACTATCAGACAGCTTAAAAAACAGATATTTATAGTAAAAAAAAAGTTTTAAAAATATATATAAGAAGGCTCCTAAAACCTTATCTCTTTATTAGAGGTTTAATTAGATAAGATTATTAAAAATAATAAAATTACTTTAAATAAGACAGTTTTTATATATTAAGAAATCTATAATTTACAGGCTGTAAATAAGAAATAGCTTTTAAAAAGAAAAAAGTTTACTAAGCAGTTTACTGCTACAGAGGATCTTCTAATTTAAAAAAACTAGAAGTAATTTCAGCAGGAGAATCAGGTTTTTAAAACTTAAGATACTGTATCTAGAGAATCAGAGCTTCTTATAGTTAGACTACATATACGCGCGCTACCGCAGTGCTCTAATTATTATATTCAGGGGTATACTAGGGTCAGATATCCTAATCTATCTAGTAATTAGTTTTATATAGAAATGCAATTGTTTTGTTAGTAAAAAGGCGCTTAAATCTTATCTAGTCGTAGAAATCGGGTGGAGGTGGCCGACTCGCTTACATGGCCGACTCGCTTACATGGCCGACTCGCTTACCGAATACGTTAGTGAAGTTGCACTTATGTAATAAACCAGATTGTGGACCCACATTCGATACACATACTAGTGTGTTACTAAGGTGATCAGCACAAACAAGAAGTAAGCACAATATGCCTATCTAATCAATCATGATACAGATTGCTCTGATCAAGCTGCCATAGGTATCACACTGCATACAAGTAATTACCAACACAGGCTTCATCCTACATGTACTATGTAAATGACCTCTCTTGATGATACCTAGAACTCTAATGATATATTTATTTCATAGAGATTAGTTTCAGAAAATTGCAATCATTTTATTTTTGTAAATATACATAGATGTCTAAAAGTGCCTAGGTTTAGTTTAGGTGATACCTTATTTCACAGGTCAGTTTTCTAGTCACTTGAGAAACAAATTCTATTAAAAGTCATCTAATATAATACGTGATCAAACCACTCGTCTCATCAAACCGAATTGTGGCCACGTCGGGCTGGTCGTACTTAAATACGAGCCGGCAGACGGCGGAGTCGAACCCCCCCTCCCCTCCTCTACCCTCCCGGTAGGTAGGCTAATTCGAGGCTTGCATGGAACTGATGGGATTGGGCTATGTAGAAATTGATTAGACTATAAATTTGCAAGTCGGTTTTCTGAAAATCATGGCGGAACAGCTTACTGAATACCAACACTTTCTTGCTGCCAAGAGGCGGTGAAGAAGGCTAGAGGCTATGAAGTGCAAATAATGCTTGAATTAGGCCGATAAGTATCCACTGGAAATTGTCACATCCTTCCTCACATCACATGTTGCATTCTCATCTGCCTTTGTTCTCTTTCATCTTTCCATTACTTATAGGTCTACTCTGGAAATCAAAACCAAAGGAATATCGAGAAAGAAAGAAGAAAGAAAGAAAGAGAGGGATACCACCGTCAACCATGGTAAACGCAGTGCCGGAGCCCATTCCCTCCCCCGCTCAAGGAGTTGGCCCTGTCTACAGATCCGCCGGCGAAAAGCCTACAGCCACAGTATCAAAGGATATATCTTATGAAAATGTTCATGTTCTACCCCAATCCCCCCAATTAATTGCTCTTTTGACGTAAGATAAAGGCCAAACCGCGAGCCAAGACTGATATGATTTTTGATTACTCCTAGCTAACATCTTGCGTAGCATGATCAGGGATAGAAGAACTAGCCGGGCCGACTTCATATTCTACTCGAACCGAATCATTCGTCTCCTCGTGGAAGAGGGACTCAACCACCTGCCAGTGGTTGAGCAGTCGGTCACAACACCTGTAGGCCGTGTCTACCTCGGTGTCAAATTCGAGGGGAAAATCTGTGGAGTTTCGATAATGAGAGCAGGCGAAGCGATGGAGCAAGGACTAAGGGACTGCTGTCGTTCGGTTCGAATTGGAAAAATTCTCATACAGAGAGATGAGGAAACATGCAAACCAAAGCTTTTCTATGAAAAGCTCCCTGCCGACATTGCGAATCGATGGGTGCTTCTCCTAGATCCTATGTTTGCAACAGGCAAGTTTGTTACTTCGGCTACGTGAAATGAACTAACATCGACTAGGAGGGTCTGCAACACTTGCTGTCGAAGTTCTCAAGGCAAAAGGTGTTCCCGAAGATCGTATTCTGTTTCTTAACCTTATCGCGAGTCCTTCTGGCGTTGCAGACTTCGCAGAACATTTCCCTAAACTTAGAGTAGTGACTGCCTTCATAGACCAAGGCTTAGATGAGAAAAAGTAAGTTTTGAAAGTGGGACAAGAACTTCATGTCCATTGCTGACCAAAAATTCCAGGTATATCATCCCAGGACTCGGTGATTTTGGCGATCGATATTATACCCTTTAAGCAGTTTGATTCAACTTAGGGTTCTTGGAACAGATAGCATAGATACAGTGAAGGTATCTATGACTCATATATTAAGCAGATATTAGTGGTGGTTTCCATTCGGATGGTGTTAGGATGAGACATCTTTCACCAGACATTTTGACACGAAATATTCATTGGGCCTTGATTTTGTACGCCGTAGCATCCTCTGGGCATGAACTCAGTAATCATCGACATATGCATCGACGCGCTCCGCATCCTCATAACCGGCATCCCGGGCGCTTGGAGAACCAGCGTGGTCATTCGAACGTCTAAAACGAGATCCACTGTCTTCGTACTTAATTGCAGTATCTTTGGCAACTGCGTCACAAGCATCCACCCAATCCGAGTATACGTCAACAGCAGCGGATAGATCTAGAATGTACATGAGAAATCTAGGGTTGTAGGAAAGGGCTTTCCTTGTTCCAATATACTCACAATTAATGCCCGTTTGAAACCTTTGACCACAGACTTTACAAGATAAATTTCCCAGGCCCAGCTTCTTGTCGAGTTTCACGATAATCGAGTTTTCGTGGTTGCAAAAAAGGCATGCGAACGTGGATGGTAAAGGTTCTCTCTACTACTGTGTCAGCATCAACCGCTATGATGGGTTCTGGGATACTCACTTTTCTGGGTCCCTGTGGCTGCCTGCTCGACTTCTTCCGCTTACCCTGTGAAAGTCAATAAATAAAAAATTAGAAGGTTTTGCATGAATATTATTTGCTTCGTAACATACCATTCTTCAGGGTGCTGTAAGGGCCTGGATTGTATCTCAGGCTATATCTTTTTAATACTGTCCGCCCGACAGCACAATATAGGTACGGACTGAAATCCGGAAGACGAGCACTTGAAAATAATGCAACCCACCGCGGTTTTACCAGCAGGACGGATGGAACCTCAATTGTCGATTAGTAATTAATACTATGTTAGCCGAAGCAGCTTATCGATCTCGTTGCGTGGTATTCGGTATGGTTTAAAAGGTTCTGTACTGTGAGCTAAATGTTAAGAACTACCTAGATATCTGGCCTGGGGCAAGGCGAAGTTACAATTCAAAGATGGTGGTGGCCGCGTACCGTAGTCGGCGGTGTGGATGACTACCTACCTACCTTACCGTGAGAGGTCTTGAATATCCAGTGTAGATCCACCATATCCAGGTAAGGACGCGTGTTTAAGAATTTATATATAGTTTACTATATATATTTTTTTAAATATATACCTGATTTTTATTAGACTATTATTATAAATATTATTTAATTATATAATCTGAAAATTATATACTTACTTAGTAAGAATTATATAATTAATTTATTTTATTAGATAATATTATTTATATTATTTAATTTAAGTAATTAAGTAATTAATTATTATATTTTTACTAGGATTTAAATTTTAAATAAAAAAATACTAGTATTATTATTAATTATTGAATTATTCTGATTAAAATTATAAAAATTTACTGATATTTATATTTAAAAAAATCTATTTACTGAATAATATAGCCAACTATTTAAGAAATAGACTTATATATTTATTAAGATATTTCTATAATATTTTATAATTAATATTTATTTATAAATTATATAATTGAAATATACTAGAGACTATATATATATTAGATATATAATAATATAGCTAAAATATATTTTTTTTATCTAAATATAGTAGATCTATGCTAGATACATCATATCTAAGAACCTCCTCCCTCCGGCTAGGTACAGAGTTAAGTACGTAATAATACTATTCTGCGGACCCGGTAGTACCAGGTACTGTACCTTAGTTCCGTAAGTAGCTAGATGGTACTAGGTAGTAGGAGTATACCCGTAGTTAAACTACTCTGTGCTACCTCCTTAGATAGTACGTAGCATAGTACTCCGTAGCCTGTACCTATGTAGAGTACTTAAGTGTTTGAATAACTACAGCACTATCTCTATGCTCCTGTTTCATTGGTACCAATAGGTGTTATCTAGAGCAAGATACACATAATACTCCTTGAACATTAATACAAGTATCCAAAAAAAAAATAGTACTATGCTGTTCTTACTTCCTTTATCTATAGTTTAAGTTGGCTTGGGGCTAATTTTGTACCACGACCATAGTACTACTAAGTAGTAGATGTGCAGTTCTAGGTGTCTAGTAGACATAGAGGGCTGGAGCACGAACTCTAGTGGCACCAAAGCCTGGGGCGATTAGTCACGTGCAAGGGGTGACATTACCCAATCAGA
This sequence comes from Aspergillus ellipticus CBS 707.79, assembly GCA_003184645.1. NCBI lineage: Eukaryota > Fungi > Ascomycota > Eurotiomycetes > Eurotiales > Aspergillaceae > Aspergillus > Aspergillus ellipticus. The sequence continues at coordinate 19,870 of KZ826087.1, forward strand.
AAAGTTTTTCCAAGAAGTTAGTGGGGAATCGAATATTATGTAACAAGGTAGGGCCGACGCCTCGCTTAGCTGACTTTTCTGTGGGATTTCGTTTTCTACTCTCGTCCCGCGATCGAGCAGCAAGCAGCGACAATTGATTCGACTCACCTCCACCAGAGCCTGTGGTGTGATATCCTAGTCTGTCTTCAATTCGTGCAAGATAGACCTGAGTCGCAAGTATGGCCGTTGGAAAGTACGCAATTGCCCCAGATGCGTTCTCAACTTTCGCCCGTCAGAGCGCTATCAAATTGGAGTTCGAGTTCTGGGTTGCTAATTTCCTTATAGGAACAAGCGCTTGTCCAAGGGCAAGAAGGGCATCAAGAAGAGGACTGTTGATCCCTTTACCCGAAAGGATGAATACTCTGTGAAGGTATGGTATATCAAAAGTCTTGGGGGCAAAATATACTAATGTAAACTAGGCACCTTCGACTTTCCAGATCAGAGAGTATGCTGCGAACCCCATTCAATTTTCTTCTATCAACTGTTTTATTCCATTGGTTTCACGCTGCGTCATTTGGAATCAATTTACTTGCGAAATACAAGGACTGACGATTTGCTTCTAAAGTGTCGGAAAGACTCTGGTGAACCGTACCAGTGGTCTCAAGAATGCGAATGATTCTCTGAAGGGTCGTATTTTCGAGGTCTCCCTCGCCGATCTCCAGAACGATGAAGACCACGCTTTCCGCAAGGTCAAGCTCCGTGTGGATGAAATCCAGGGAAAGAACTGTCTGACCAATTTCCATGGATTGGATTTCACGACCGACAAACTGCGATCGCTGGTTCGCAAGTGGCAGTCGCTTATCGAAGCGAACGTCACGGTGAAGACTACCGACGACTACCTTCTCCGCCTGTTTGCCATCGCCTTCACGAAGAGACGCCCTAACCAGATCAAGAAGACGACATATGCTCGTTCGTCTCAGATCCGTGCTATCCGGAAGAAGATGACGGAAATCATGCAACGCGAGGCAGCCACCTGCACACTCTCTCAGCTCACCACGAAGCTGATTCCTGAGGTTATTGGGCGCGAGATCGAAAAGGCGACCCAGGGAATTTACCCCCTGCAGAATGTTCGTCGCCACTGTTTCTTATTAGTTGGATTGAATGCTGATTTATATCCTTCTAGGTCCACATTCGGAAAGTTAAGCTCCTCAAGTCTCCCAAGTTCGATCTCGGTGCTCTGCTCAACCTGCACGGCGAGTCCACGACTGACGACAAGGGTCACAAGGTTGAGAGGGAGTTCAAGGAACAGGTTCTTGAGAGCGTTTAAGCTTTCGTCTTCGCTGGTCATGAATTTGCCGTCTCATATTAACAGTGCCACTGCTCTGAGTAGAAGATGATTTTTAACAAAAAGTAGTGTCATTAGGTGATAAATGACAGTATGTGCAAGTTACTTCCCCGACTTCATTGTAGTCAACATTGTTTAGCTCAAGGACCATAGGGTTTGTCCACATTGTTCTGCTGTGAGAGAGACATTATAACTGCAGTAAAAATTAAGTTGCTTGGTAATTGCTGGGGTGCTACATTTCTCACAACCAAGATATCTCACTAAGCTCTAGATATTTTTCAGTCGCTCTACCAAAGAGGTTTGTTATACAAACACGAATTATACCTTACAAAGAGATGGTCTCAATTGATGAAGACTAGATGTATCAGTAAAAATGATTGAATTTAACCCTCTTTACAGAGAACAGCTGACCCAATTGGGCTTTGTGTTTGATAAATGCAAAGTCAGACAGTGTTGGGGAACTGGCTCGTGTTGAGCTTTTAGTGTCTCAGATTAACTATCCCTTTGACCGCTAAACTTTGGGTAGTTTTAGCGTGGTTTAGATGGTGTGTTATGATTAGACGTAGTACTCACCGCCTGTGGTGTAGCTTACTCTATTAGCTAAGATATAATTTTCTGTCTTGAAGATAATTAATTATATTCTTTCAACTTCTGACTGCCTAAACCACGCTAAAACTACCCAAAGTTTAGCGGTTGAAGGGATAGAATTTTTAAGCTTTTATAAAAGAAAGTGTTATAGTTGATATATGTGATAATCATAGATTATATATGTATAGACCTGGTCAACCTCCTGTATAAGAGATACATGTTCTAAGCCTTCAGGTCAGTGATAGTGTTATGGAATAGGGGCTGAGAACATGTTACAGACTAGCTGAAGTCCATATTAGAGTAGAGATAAACTATTAACTCTTATTTGAGATATTATAATAATTTATAAGTATAAAAATTTAATTAATAAATAATTTAATTAGATCTTTAAATTAATAAAGAAAATTAATTTTATTTTATTTTTAATATTTACTTTTTTATTAAATTAATAAATATTTTATTTTAATAAATATACTTTATAATATTTTTATTTATTTTTTTAATTATTTTAAAAAAAAATATTTAAAAATAATATTATAAAATGTTAAAAATAAATAAAAATAAATTAATAGAATTATTTATTAATTACAATAAATTAATAAATTAAAATAATGAATTTAAAAAATTTTTATTAAATAATTATTAGATTTAGATAATTATTATCTAGATCTAGTTATCTTTCTGGTATATCTAGTTAGACCCTCTAAAGAGGTTTAGTCTGTAAGGCTAGATTTTAATAGAAAGATTTAATATTATCTAATCTTTTAGTAAATAATATTTAGTATAAAAGGTTATATACAGTTAATCTTTTTAAGCAGCAGTAAGCTAGTCTACTAAAATGGTAGTAAGCCAGTCTACTAAAGCAGTAGTAAGCCAGCTTACTTAAATAGTTCATCTATTGAGGTAGTAGTCAGCCTGTTTAAATAGTTAATAGTTAATATAATTATATAATTAAATTTATTATTCTTATACTTCTTAGAGCCGGCAGCAGCCTGAGATAGAGACCGGCGCGGAGTGTATTAGTCAGCTAGTAGCTTAGTCTGTCAGATAGCTGAGCTATATAACTTATATTTTATAATATAATACAGCAGCTGTAAGAATTAAGAAAAAAAAATTAATTTAATATATATATAATCATTATTTTTATTGTTTTAATAATTCTGATTATTTTTTTTATAGAAGATTTAATAAATATCATTTTAATTTTTAAATATATAATATAATTTTTTAATAGTATTTTAGTTAAAAAACCTAGTAATTAATAAAAAAAGTATTTATTTTATTTAAAAATAATAATAAAAAATTAGAAATATTTAAAAAATAAATTTAAATAAAATAAATTTAATTAAAATAAATATAATTATAACAAAAATTAAAACAAATATAAAAAAATATACATATATAATTTTAATATATAAAACTTAAATAATATTATACTAAAAATTTAATAAAATATCTTTTATATTAATTTTAATAATAAAATAAATAAAATAATAATAAGAATATAATAAAATATTATAAAACATTAAAATATAAATAATAAATATTTTTTTAAAAAACGTTTTAAAATTTTTTATTACTTTAATTAAATAATCTAATAATTTTTAAAAAATATAAATTTATTAAATTTATTTTTAAATTAATAAACTAAAAATTTATATAATTCATAGAGCTGAAGCTATTAGATAAAATAATAAATAAAATAATCCCTTATTTTAAATTTATATAGATTTTATTAGTATTTTTTTAAATTTTTTTTATATAAATTATATAATAAAATTTAAATTTATTTTATTATAAAATCTATATTAGGAATATTCAGAAGACATAATAATCAGGAAGCTAGAAAGGTTCATAATTTAGAATAAGATAAGGAATATATATATATAAAACTAATTACTAATTTTTTATAGCCTGTATGCACCCTGCTGTATTATATTATGAAATATAAAATATATAACTCAGCTAATTATTTTATTAAATTAATAATTAATTAATATACTTTATATAAGTTCTTTATTTTTAATAATCTTCTTGATTTAATATTTATTCTTTATTTTAAAAGATATATTTTTATGCTTCTATTTTGATATATTTATATTTATTAAATAATCTAAAATAATTTAGTATATTGAGAAATAGTTTTATATATATTATTTTAATAATTGGGAAACTAAATTGGTAAAATTATTTTATTCTAGTTTGAATAGATAATTTTAATATAAATTATTATTATTTTAAAACTATATTAATTAAATATACTAGTCTAAAACTTCTGCTACTTATTTAATGAATAATAAAGATATTATATCTTTATATTATTTATTAATCAGTAAACAATCTTATATTTACTGTATTTATTAGTTTACTCTAAATATAAATATTATTTTTATAATTCTTATAAATCATTTTCTATAATTTTTCAGTCTTTTTATTATTCAAAAATATTTTATTTTTTAGTCTAACTATTTTTTTCTATTTTTTTTTAAATATTTTTTATTACTTTTTGATTCTTTTTATTTTTAAAAAAAATTAATTTTATAAATATATTAATTTTATTATTTATTACTTAATTTCAAGGTTTTAAATTTTTATTTTTATATTTATTTTAATTAATTATTTACAAGATTTATTTTTATTTTATTTAATATATTATATAATATTATAGTTTATATTTATTAAATAATTATATGAATTAAATATTAATATATATTTAATTCTTTATTTTCTATATTATTTTGATTTATTAAATATATTAATATAAAATTACTATTATTACTACTATATTTCTTTTATTATTATTTTTAAATTAAACTTATTATATTTTATCTACTTCAGGCAGATACTATTTATTTATTTAAAATAATTAATTAATTAAATCAATTAGTTAGATACTAGAAAAATAGTTTTTAATATTATTTTTATATTATATATGTTATTTTAATTATAATTATTATTTTTTTATTTCTATAAGTCTCAGACTCCAGATATCTAAGCTACTATTACTCCTAACTATTATTTTTATAATCTAATAAATAATAATTCTTTAATACATTAAATATATTAATTAATATATAAAAATAATAAAAATATATAATATTCTAGTAGAGATTATTTTTATTATAAAAAATGAATATTTATATATAATATATAGATATAAGTATATTTTATAATTTATTTATTATTAGACTAGAAGTAATAATTTTAAAAAAGAAATTAATTTTAATTTTAATAATCTTATTTTTATTTTGTTATCTATATATTTTTTAACTATTATTTAAACTATTTTTAATAAATTATAATTTAAAAATATAATATAAACTATATTAACTATAGTAGGAACTTATTTTTTAATATCATTTAAATTTTTATCTAAAAATATTAGAAGTATCAGATTTTTATATTTAATATAAGAAAATTATTTTATTATATTTATTTTAATAGTTTAATCATAGTTATAAATCTTAACAATATTTATAATATTTAAATTATATTAAAATTAAAAACTAATATTATTTAAATTAATTTAAAAAAACTAGTATATTTTTAATATATTTATAAAGTGTTATATATTATTGTTTAGTAAATAATTTTATTAATATATAACTTTATTTATTTATTTTTTTTATCTAAAAAACCTTTTATTAATTTATTATTCTAGTTTATTATTAATTAAAAATTTATTAAATTAATATAAAAGTTTTAGTTATGTATAATATAATTTTAAAAATAAAATAAAAATACTAAATAAAAATATTAATACCTAAAAAAATCTTAAATAATAATAATTAAGTTTTAGACTACATTATATAATTAAAATTTTTAATTAAATTATAATTCTATTATTAATTCAATAAAACCTTTTAATCTAGTATTTATTATACTAGATTATATTATATTTTTAATTTTTTAAAAAAAATATGATTTCTAAATATTTATTATTAGATTAATATTTTAATTTATTTTTTAATAAGTCTGTTTTATAAAAAAGATTAAATTAATTAATATTAATTTATAATTATAACTGAAATTTTATTAGTATTATATTTAAAAGGATTTTTATACTAATATATGTAATATTATTATATATATTATTAAATTACTGGAAGTTAGTAAGTCTAGTTATTTTAGAATAAATTTAAATAAATTTATAAATAATATTTCAGTATTTAATTATAATATTTAATTTATTTATTAGTTTAAAAATAATATATAATTAATAATATTTTATAAACTTTAATATAATAATATAAAATTATTTAATATCTATAAGTAAAAATATTGTTCTAATTTATAATAAAATAAATAGAATATATATTTTATATAAGTATTAATAATTACTAGAATAATATTAAATATTTTTATATTTTATTTACTTAGGAGTAAGTCTATAATAAAATTTATTATAAATATATTAATTCATTTTTATAAAATTAGTAATAATTTGAATTTTTCATAATTAGTTTATAACATCTTTTATTTAATTATATTAATAGCTAGTACTATCATTTAAATTTATAATAAATTAAATTATTTTTATTTAAATTTTATTATTAAATTTGTATGTGCTGGATTTATTATAATATAATTTTTAATATTATTTATAATAATAATAATTTTTAGATATACAGAATAAATATATTATTAATTTTATTAATTTTAAATTTATTGTTATATAAAGACAAATTTTATAATATTAAATATTTTAAAATTCCAGCTCTACCTGTAGTATATATTTTATTTTTTTATAATTTATTTTTTTTAAATTTATTTAAAATATAATTTTTTTAGATTAAAATAAAAAACTATTTTTAAAGTATTATAATCTTATTTTAATATAATTAAATATATATATTTTTCTAAATAATATTATTATTATTTATTTAAAATTTTTATAATTATAAATTATTTTTAATTATTTATTAAATCTTTTTTTTAAAACAAATAATACAGTATTAAATATTTTCTTTATTTTGTTTATTGTTTTTATTTTTTATTATTTTTATTATTTTTTATTATTTTCTTATATAATTTATTAAAATAAAATAAATATATAAATAAGTTTTAATAAATTTATAATAAAGAATAATAAAGTTTATAAAAATAAAGATTTTATATATATTTATTAGTTTAAATTAAAATCTAATAATTTTAATTTATTTTTAATTTATTTAAATTTTATTAAATAAAATTATAAAATCTAGATAATCTAAAATAATAAAATATATACTTATTTATTTTTAATTTATAAATAAATAAAAATATTATTTAGATAGATAATACAGTAGATATTAAAGTATGATTTAAAATATAATATATATAAAATTAAAAAATAATAAATATAATTATAAAATTAAATAATATAACAATATTATATATAATATTTTTATAATACTATTTTTTAATTTTTTAATTTATTTCTAGATTTATAATTTATAATTATAAAAATATATAATTAAATTAAATGTTTTTATATTAATTATATTAAAAAGAAAATTAAAGGTTTCTGAATTAATTTTATAATTTATTATTTTTATTTATATAATATATCTATTATATAATATAGTCTTTTATTTATTAAATATTTTAATTTTTTAAAACTTTTTATTTATTTTTAATAAATATTATTTAATTTATAACTAATAAATTTATAAATTTATTATATATTTAATTTAAATATTAAAAAATAATTATTTATAAAACTATAATTTCTAATTTTTTATTAAACATTAATTATAATTTTATATTAATAATATAAAAATTATTATTTTATTAATGATTAATAAATTATGAAAATATTATAGATAATAAATTTATTTGAATATTTAATTATTTTATAGTAATATTTTTTAAATATTTAAATATAGAAAGAATTTTTATATTAATTTATAGTATAAAATTAAGAAAATTAGATATATTATTAAAAAATATATTAAAAAATATATATATTAACTAGTTTAATATTTAATCTATATTTTAATAGTTTTAATTTATATTTTATTTTAACATTACTAGATTATACAGCTAAAAAAATAAAAAAAATCTAAAATTCTTTTAAAAATATATTTATTTTTTAATGTTTTTTAATTTTTTATTATATTATTTTTTATTATAAATCTAGAGACTTAATATACTATAAATTATTTTAAAATAAAAATTAAAATAAAGAAATATTTTATTAATTTTTTTTATATATTTTCTTTTAAAATATTATTTAAACTTTATTGAATTTTATTATAATTAAATTTATTTTAATTAAAAGTTTTTAAACTAAATTTATTTTTTAAATATTTTTAATTTTATATCATTACTTTTAAATAAAATAAATATTTTTTTATTATTTACTATAAATATTTCTATCTAAAAGTTTATTAAAAATTAATTAATATTTTAATAATTATATTATATTGTTTTTTAAAACAATTATATTATATATTTAAAATATTATAATAATTTATATTAAAATTTTTATAAAAATAAAAAATTAAAATTGTTAAAAATATTTAAAAATATAATAATTAATAAATTAAAATAATTTATAATTTAAAATAAATAAATAATATATATATGTAAAATTAATTACTAGTTTTTTTATAGTCTATAATTTATTTTATTATATTATAAGATATATAAGTTATATAGCTTAGTTAATTATCTTATTAAGCTGGTAACTAATTAATATACTCTGACCGGTTCTCTGCCCCTGACAGCCCGGAGTTTAATAATCCAGTTAGTATATTTATTTATTTTATATTTAAAAAAATAATATTCTCCAGTTATATATAAATTATAAAAAATTAAATATAATTATAATTTTAAATTATTATTTATTATTGTTTATAAACAAATTTTAAAGTAGTTTATTAAAATAAAATTATTTATTAAAATTAATGTTATATCTATATTTATTTTTTTTATTTTATGTATATAAATTATACTATCTAGATTTTATAACTTTCTTAAATAAAGTTTATACAGATTAAAAGAAAATTAAAATTAATAAACATAAATAAAGTCTTTATCTTTATACAATTTATTAACTTTTAGTATAAATCTATTAAAAACTGTTTATATATTTATTTTCTATTAATAGATTATATAATAAATTATAAAAATAAATGAAAATTAAATATATAAATTTATTTTTTTATTAAAATACCTTAATTTATAATTATAAATTAAATTAAAGATTAAATTAAAAATTAAATTAAAAATAAATATTTTATATTTCATAATTAATGTTATTATTTTAATAAAAATATATAGTTAATTATAATAAAATTAAATTACAATAATTTAAAAATATTTTTTAAATTTATTCTAAAAAATCTAAATTTTAAAATAAATATATTAAATAAAAATATTTACTATATTGAATTTTATTATTAAATATTAATTAAAAAACTATAATTTGATTAATATATTTAAATAATAATTTAATTTTCTTTTTATTATAAAAGAATTAAGATCAAGGTTTTTATTATTTATTTTATAAACTAAACTTTATAATAAATTAATATAAAATAAAAAATATATTTTAAATAAGTTAAAAATAAAAATAATTTAAATAATATAATATATTTATTCTCTGAAACAGATATAAAATTTATTTATAAATAAAAATAAATTATTTTATAAAACTAATATATTATAAAAAACTGAAATATATATTATAAATAAAACTGAGATTTTAAAATTTATAATATCATAAATTTATATTTATATAAGAATTAGTTTAGAAATAATAAAATTAATAATATATTTATTTTTTTATATTTAAAAAATATATTATAATAAATTTAATAAATTAAAATCTTAGATAAAATCTAAATAAAAAAAATCTAATTTATTATAAAACTTATATAATAATACTTGTAATTAGTATAATTAAATAAAAAAGATTTTATAAATTAATTATTATAGTTTTAAAAAAAACTACTACTAAAAATTATAGATATTAAAAAAATATAAAATATAAATATTAGTAGATTAATATATATAAAACCCTTTTTAAAAAATATCAAAATATATAAGTTTTATTAATAAATTTAAATTATTTTTAATTTTTATAAAATTAGGTAATATATTCATAACAAATTTTATTATAAATTTATATCTAAATAAATAAATGATAAAAATATTTTATTTAATTTTTAATATTCATATTAAATATATATTTTATTTATTATATTATAAAATCTTAATATATTAAAACTAATAAAACTAATCTATAAATATATAATTTTAATTTTTAAAAATATAAAATCTTTTAAAAATATAAAATATTTTAAAAATATAAAATATTTTATTATAAATCAAAGTAGTATTTTTATCAATAAATATTAAATAATTTTATATTATTATGTGAGATTTTATAAGAAATTATTAACTATATATTATTTTTAAATTAATAAATATATAAAATATTAAAAGTAAATATTAGAATATTATTTATTAGCTTATTTAAATTTATTTAAGAATAATTAGATTTACTAGTTTCTAATAAATTAATTTATATATAATAATACTATATATAATATTATTAAAATTACTTAAAATAAAATATTAATAATATTTTAATTATAGTTAATACTGATATTAATTAACTTAGTTTTTTATATAAAATAAATTTAGTGAAAAATAAATTAAAACTCTAGTTTAATAATAAATATCAATATTTTTATTTAATATTTTAGTTTTTATTTTTAAACTTATATTATATAAAATCTATAATTTTATATAAATTTAATAAAAATTTAATTAAAAATAAATTAAAATAGATTATTAATATAATTTTTTCAATATAAGGCTTAGCTTTTGAGATATTATTTTAGAAAATATTCTTAATTTAATATAAATAAATTAAATATAGATACAGACAGTTCTATAAAAAAACAAATATTATTTAATATAATAAATAAATATAGTTAAAATAGAGCCTTATATTACATAAATATTAGATTGTTTTATATTATTATTATTATTATTTCTAACAAATAATTATATTTCTTATAATTTAAAAATAAATAATATAAACTATTTTTGATCGGAATTTTATAAAACTATTATTATTAAAAAAATTAATAATTTTAAAACTATTTATATATTCTGATTAATATGTTAAGATTATTGTTTTTAAATACAATTTATAATTAAAGATAATTTATAAATTTATCTTTATAGAATAAGTTTTATATAATTTTTTTTTAAATTTTATAAAATATAAAAAGCTCTTATTTATAATTTAAATATTATAATATAACATATTATATATAAAATAGATTATAATAAATTATTTTTTAAATTTTTTTATACTGATAATAATCAGCTTTAATTCATTTAATTAAAAAAAATACTAGAACTAATTATATTTATATATATCTAAAATAATATTATTGATTAAAAAAATAAAAATATTTTATATTATAATTTTTATTTTTATTTTTAATATTTAATAATTACTAATAAAAATAATTATTTCAGATTAATATTTATTTTATTTATTATATTTGTTTCTTAAAAAATTGATAATTTTTTATATTAAATATAATTAAACTTTTTTAATTATTAGTGTAAAAATTTTAAAAATTTTAAAAAAAAGTAGAAAAAAGAATTATAATTAAAACTTTGTTATTTTTAAATATAATAATAAATTAATAAAAACTCTGAATAAAAAAGCTTAAATATTGATATTTTTAAAAATATTATTTCATTAAAAAGAATAATAGTTTTATAAAAACTATATTTATTTTAATTAGTTTAAAACTTTTAAAATTATTTTTTTAATTTAATATAAAATATTTATTAAAATTTATAATTAGTAGTTATAGTAAATATTTTAATAATATTTTTAAAAATATATTATATTAAAATAATATAAATTATTATAAAAATAATATAAATTATTATAAAAATAATATAAATTATTATAAAAATTATATAAATGTTATATAATGAATAAATTTTTTATATTAATAATTTTAAATTTAATCTTCTAAATAAAAATATAATTTAAAAACTTTTAATAATTAAAAATTAATATATTAAAATTATGTATTAAAAATAAACTATTTATTAAATAATATTTTAAATTATATTTTTATTTTTTAAATTAAATATTATTAATTATTAATTAAACCAAAAATGTTAAAAGTATATTTCTAATATAACTAGTATTTATAATATATTTTTTAATTATTAAATTAATATTAAAATAAATATATAAAATTAAAACAAATAAAATATTTTAAAAATATTAATATTTATTTAGATATAAATTTTAATATATTTTAATATTACTAATATAATATATTATTTAAAAAAAATTATATTTTAATAATTTTAATTAAAAGTTAATATATTATTAAATATTTTTAAAAAATTGAGATTAAAGATAAATATATAATTTTTATTATATTATAAAAAATAGATTTTATATTTTAATTTTAATTTCTATAAAAATGAATATTAAATAAAAAAGTATATTATTCAGCTAGATAGTAAATTTAATTTAATTATATTTATAAAAATTATATTTAATTATATTAAAAAAATGATTAATTAATAATATTTTAATTTATTATAATTAATTTTATCAGATTTATAGAATAATTTTATTTTAATTTTATAAAAATAATAAAACTAATAATTTTAATATAAATTAAAATTAAAAAAATTAAAAAATAATTAAAAATACTATAATTTTAATTAAAGTTTTAAAAATATAATTTAAACTATTATTTAATTCAAAATTTTTTATTAAAATATAATTAATTAATAATATTGATACAGTGTTTTATTTATTATAATATCTAATATTATAATCAGTTTTAAATAATTATAAGTATTAATATTAAATAAATTTTTTTTTAGAAATTTAGAGAAATATATTTTAATAAATATTTTTATTTTAAATTATAAAAATAATTTATTATATTATTTAAATTATAAATTTAGAAAATATATATTTACTATAAAACCTGGTATTTATTTTATTAAATTCTATTTACTAGTTTTTATAAATTTATTGATAGAATAAATTAATTATTTATTTAATATTTATCTATAATTCTCTAATTTATTTTTAAAACATTATATAATACTAGACATATATTAATTTTAATTACAATTAAATTATAATCTAAAAAAATAAATAAATTTTTAATTATTCAAATTAAAATATTTTAATTATTTTATTAATAAATAAAATATTTACTAAATTTTTAGAGGGAAAATTTGAATGGTAAATATAAAAAAAAATAATATAAATATTTATTTTAATATATTTATTAATTATATATTAATATAAATTAGTAAAATAACAAGATTTAAAAATTAATAATATTTAAAACTTTTTTTTAATAATTATTTTAAACTAGGTAATATATATTAAATTATATTAAAAATATAACTAAAATATATTATTAGAATAAACTAGAATATTATATATATTATTATTATAATTAAATTATTATATAAAAATAAGTTAATTATTTCTAGTAAAAGAATCAGCAGCAGTTACATAAACTATATAATTATATAATAATTATATACTAGTTACTATATATAGTAAAAAAGATTAAATATAAAGCTTTAGCTAGCATATATTCAGTCTTATTTTTTAAAAATTCAAGAAAATTAATTATATAATTTTTTTAATTATTTCATTATATAATAAGCAGATCTATTTAAATAAATTTAATAATTATATTAATTTATAATTAGTTATAAATTATAAAGTTTAATATTAAAATTAGATTTTATATTAATAAACAAATGTATTAATATTTATTTTTTTAATACTAATTTATTAATTATTTTTAATATTATGTTATTTTTATTAAATAAAATATTTAATTATTAAAATCTTAGATTAAGTTTTATAAATTATATATTTATTTATAATATATTTTATAGTTTAATATTTCATATTTTTAAAATAATTATTATTAATAATAATAATAATATTACAGCCAGGAAGTACTTACATAATATTATTTTAATTAAATATAAAATATAAATGAGATTCAGTAGATTTATTAATATTTTAAAAATTAATTACAGCTCTACTTTTCAGTAATAAGTATTCATTAAAATTAAGAATTATTTTTTATATTAGAAATACTAGATAATCTACAATAATATAATTTTTGTTATAAACTATTTTTTTATAAATATATAAAATATTAAGGACTTTAATACTAATTTTATAATCTTTAAAATTAAAATAACATATCCATAATTTAAATAAGTACCTATTTTAATTAATTTTTAAAACTATTAAATAATATTTATATATTATATATATTAATAGGAGTCTTCAGTTAAATAATGATTTTAGAATTATTGTTATATATAATAATACTATTTAACAGTTTTATATTACCGGTAGAATGAATAGATATAAATTAAAAATTAATAATATAAATAGTTTATAAATATTTAAGGAAGTAATATTAAAAATTATTAAATAATTTAAAAACTTTAATTTTATTTAGAACTTTATTTAATATTTGTGATTATTAATAACTTAAAATATAATTCTTTTTGTAAATTATATTAACTAAATAATAAATTATTAAAGTTATTATCTAGAATGTTAATATATAAATAGATTAATTTAATAATATATATATTAATTCAATAGACAGTAATATAATTATTATTATTTTAAAAATTTATAAAAAACTTTAATAAATGATTACTTAATATTAATTGAGTAAATATAAATAGTAATATTAGTATTATTTATTAATTTAAGGATATAATAATAATTAGATAAAAATTATTTTCTTTTAATAAATATTTTTATTTTAGTATATGATAAGACTATGATTTTATATTTAATATAAATTAATTACTCAATTTAATCTGGATTTATTTTAATTTATCTAAAAAAATAAACAATTATAGAGCTAAATTAAAATAATTGAATTTTTATGCTTAAATAATATATTTTAATAATTTAATATATTTATATTAATTAAACAATCTAGTTTTAGGTTTTTAATTATATATATTTTAATAATAATATATATAAATATAAATTTTAACTAGACTAGAGTTTTTAATAATCCAAAAAAAATGAATATTAAAAATAATAAATTTAGTTAGTATATAATTAAAATTTATACTAGTTATATTAGTATTATTATAATAATTATAGATCTTAAATATTAAAAATTAATTATATTAAAAATATTTATATAATAATTAATAAATAATCCAAATTAAAATATACTAAGATATAATAATTTATAATATTAAAATTAGTATAACTAGTTAAAGACTATCTTTTATATTGAATAATATAATCAGTTTAAGTAAGAACTTATATATAATAATTAAAAATTATTATATTAAGTTCTTAAATATAGTAGATATAATCTATCAAAATTAACTATTATATATATTGAAAATAAAATATATATATAATTTATTATTTAAAAAAATACTATATTATATTTAATAGAAAAAATAGAAATAAGAAAATTAATTATTAAGATTTTTTAGAAATTTATTAAATAAGATATTTCTATATAATTAAAATATGTATTAAGAAAAATAAGAATTAAAATAATTTTATATTATACTAATCTGATTATATATATTATTAATATAAGTTATATAATAATATTATATAATATCTTATACATAAAATTATATTAGATAATTTTACTATATATTAATATATATATATAAAAATATATTGAATTTTTAAACATATTTAAACTATTTAGTTTAAATTCATAATAAATTTATATAATTACTTATTTTTAAAATACATCTTCTACATAAAATGTTTCTTATATTTCATTAATTGATTAATATATTATCATAATACAGTACTATTTAAATTTAATTAAAAATTGGATTTAATAAAATTTTTATCTTTATAATTCCTAATACTTTTATAGTATATGTTCCTATTAATTTATTTTATAAAAATATCTTTTTTTAGATCCGGCCAGAAGAAATCTATTTTTTTAAACTTAAACTAGTTATAATAGGAATAATAATAATAATTATTATTACTGCTATTGTATAAAGTATAATAAAATAAATTATTAAAATTATAATCTAAATCTTACTATTTATAATTATTATAAATATAGTATAATTTAATAAATGTATTAGATTATTATTAAAAATTATCAATTTATTAAATTATATATTGTTTTATATATTTTTATTAATCTATTATAATTTTAAATAAAATATAAATAATATTTAGTCCGAATTAACATATAGAAATAATTCTACAAAAATAAATTCACATATTAATTTTAATTATAAATTATTTTTTAAAAATTATAATACTATTAATTTATGTTATAAATAAACTTTATTATCAAAATTATATTTTAATATAATGATATATTTAATATTCTTTAATATATTTATTTATTAAATTTTATTATTATAAACTATAAATATTTCTTTAATTAATTAAAGTTATTTGTTTTAATATAATTAATTTATATTTTATTATTATTTTATTTATTTATTTTTCTAATAAATAGTTCTCCAACCAGTTAAATATATCCTGATCTATATAAAATTATAAAAATCATTAAATGTTTTATATTATATTTTAAATCTTTATAATTATATAAACTATATTTGATTGTCTTGATTATATAATTTAAGTTTATTTTATCTATAGAAATTAATAAGATATATATTTATACATTTATTCACTTTTATACTAATTTTTTAAATTATAAATTTATTTAATATAAAATTAGTTATAATAATTATTATTCTAATAATATAAATTATGATAAGATTCAATAAATTATTATTAAATATATTATTCATAAAAATTAGATTTATAAATTATATATAAAACATTTTGTTTTTTAACCAATTTATAATTCTATAAATAATATATAACTTTTCATAAATATATTAATATATATAATTTTATTAAAAATTACAAAAATATTTTTATTTTTTTTATTTCGGTTTTTTTATTTTAAATTATTATTATTTCATTTTACTTATTACTATAATATCTCCTATAGTAGACTAATATATTATTAAAAATAATAGTTTTTTTAATAATATATATTATACTATATGAATCTATATATTTTATTAATTTTTAATAAATTTATTTTTATAATAATTTAATATATATAAAGGTTTCAATTTACTGTAGTCTATCTAATTAACTTTTTTATTTAAGTGAGAATATTTTTAATATTATTATTCTTATACTTATCTATAAGTCCCAATATAATCAATTATTATATATAATATTTAAAATATAATTAATATTTTTAAAACTAATTATTTAATATAAAAATTTACTAGTACATTTAATAAACAATAATAATAAATTATAATTCAAAGACAAATATATTTTGATTATTCAAATAATAAATATTATATAAATGAGAATTTTAATAATTATAAAAAAAACTGTATAAAGGTATTATATATTATAATATTATTTTAAGTACAATAATTCTAATTATTTACAAAATTATAAGAAAGACTTAAACTAATTTCTAAACTATATATATAATTATATTATTTTTAAATATTTATTAATTATTAAAACTCTTATTTTTAAAAACAATTTTATATATAACAATAAAATCGATATAGTTATAATTTGCTATAACTTAACTATTTTATTTAAATAATTTAAAATAAATAATTTTATCAATTGTTTTAGATTTATAACTATATATAATTATTTAAATTGAGATAAACATTATTATTAATTAATATAAACCTAAAAGCTGTAAAACTTATTATTACTGTAATAATAATTATTATTATAAATATATTTATTATAATTATAATTGTAATTGTTTTAATTAATATTATTAAAATTACTTATATTTTATTATATAAAAATCTATTATCTAATTATTCTAAAAAAATCAGATAATATAATTTATAATATAATTTATTTAATATACTATTATAAATAAAGATATAAATAATTTGAAATTATACTAATTGAATTTAATTCATTTTTTAATCTAGGTGATAAGAATTATTTATAAAAATTTTTAAACGATTATATTAATATATATATATTACGAAGTTTAATAAAAACAAGTACTAAATTAATTTTACAATATTTTATGAAAATAAAATAATATATATGAGATGCTTTTAATATTTAAGAAATTTAAATTTATATTAACTTAAAGTAGTAATATAAAAATATATATATAAATTAATGTTAAATAATTATTATTAAAAAATAATTAAATATTTTGAATGAATATGTTTATATATTTAAATACTAGTAAAACTAGCAGTCAAATAATACCATATATATATTTATATATTTAATATTATAAAAGGTTTTATTAATTTTTTATTAATCATTACACTAGTAACTATTCTATAAGAAATCATTAATAAAATTAACTATTTATAACTGAATGTAAAGAACAATACTTTTATAAAATATAATATTATTTATTTTATTTAATTATAAATACGACGCTGTTATAACTATATCTGTCCTATGAAAAATATATTATATTTATTATAATTTAATTAATTATCTATTTATTTAATGTTTTTATTTTTCTCATTAAATACTTTATTAAGTGAAAGTTTTTATTACTATATCTAACAAATACTATTATATAACTTGAGATATATAAATAAGTGAGATAAACCAGTTAAAATAAATAAAATAAATAAAATAAATAAAATAAATAAAATAAATAAAATAAATAAAATAAATAAAATAAATAAAATAAATAAAATAAATAAAA
>KZ826088.1:0-38345 GCA_003184645.1 Aspergillus ellipticus CBS 707.79
CCCCCCCCCTTTTTTTTTCTTCTCTCGTGCAACGTGTTGATTACCTTAAGTAAAGCCGGCCACCGTCGGTTACATCCTGATGTCCTTCCTGTTTTGTAACCGTGGCCCTAATCTTACCCCACCCCAATACACCCAGACACTCAATGTATATACCTGGTCGACATATTCCGACGCCGTGCAGGTTACCTAAATCTGGGAGATGCAGGCCATATCGTATGATGGCCTTCACATTGTCTTTCATCGGTGCGCAAGAAGCAAACATCCCCCGCTTAAGTAATCTCAGCCTTGTCCTGCAGCCCCCTCTCTCTTCTCTCTCCTCGCCTTTTCTTCCCAACTCCCCTCGGCTTACTCCTCTACTTTGCAATTGAGTCTTTGCAGGATGGGTCGGGAGCGCTGGCTAATTCCAGGGGCGATGCCCTTGTGCCTCTCGGCTCATTCTCAACTACTGCTTACACTCCAAATCATACATAAAAACTGGCATACGGAGTAGCAAAGCAAACAAACTATGGTCACATCAGACAAATATACATCTCATCGTCAGCGTTAACATCATCAAGCGGTCACAACTTGCTCGCTTCAGTGAGGCTCTGGCGCAGTTCTTTGCGCTGCACGGCTCCAAAGCGCAGGTTGCCGACGTCGAAGACCTGCTCATACAGTCAGCCCCGTTCCTTTAACTTGCTCACGAAACGATAATAAAAATGAAAGAAAAAAAGAGCTTACCGCATAGATGCTCTTCAGGAAGGTATCGCCAAGAATGTCCATCGTCATGCTGCCTCGGCTCTGGATGCCGCCATAGATATAGCCCGTCTTGGCCTCGGTGAAGGCAAGGTCCTCTTTCTGCACGGCGAACTGCTTGTCGCCCACCGCAAACGAGACTACCGGCAGGCTGTCCTCCGCCGTGTCGGACGGGTAGACATAGCCCTGCATCTCCTCGTCATAGTACGCGCCCTCGATGGCATCGTAGATGGCCTGGCAGGTCTCATCGTCCACCAACGCCAAGGTGGTGCCCGTGTCGGCAATCGCCGTGTTCCCGGACCGGGTGATGGTCTTGCCGTTGACCGTCGCCGAGGTGGAGTTGAACAGCCAGAAGCCCTCACTGTTATCGACGGGGGTGTAGTACACCTCCTCGCCCGCCGTCGTCACCAGATCCTGGTCGATGTACCCGAATGTGTAGAACGACTCCTCGTCGGTGTCCCGCCATGTGTCCAGCTTCGCCGTGAACAGCTCCGCCGACTTGGGAATGTCGTCCTGCAAGATCATGTTCTCGACGGGGGTTTTGACCGACTTGGGCTGGACGGTGTTGATGTTGCCGAAGGCAAGGCCGAGCAGCCCGTCACCGGCACCCTCGACGAAAGTTGACGACATCTGTTCCGCCAGCTCGACGGCCTGGTTCTTGACAACCAGCCCGCCAATGTTAACGTCATCCGTGCCGACACTTCCCGAGGCGGACGATCCGTCGCCGTACGAGATCTGCCAGCTCTCACCCTCGGCAGTCTTGAAGGTGCTGGACTTGGAGGAGTTGAAGACAGCGTGGGAGCCGCTCTCCGATAGGGTCGCGGATGGAAGCTTCGTCGACCAGACCTACGGTGCATTAGCCCTGCTAGCAACCTGCCTGATGGAGTGACTTACCCATAGATCCGCCGAGCCGGTGTCGAAGTCCAGCTTCAGATTCTGGGCGGGCGTGCCGATGCCGACCGTCGCCAGATACATAGAGTCGTTCTGCACATCCTCAGCGGGGACTTCGCCAACCTCGCCGCTAGCGGTGCTCTTCTTCTGCAACAGGGAGTGCACATGAGCGCGGCCCCCTACGGGTTTGTCGGTGTATGGCCGGCCAGTCTGCTGGACCTTGCTGCCGAGGAAGTAGGGCCCGGGCTTAGTGGGCGTGAAGCGGTACTTCCGCATCAGGTGCACATAGGACTTGGGACCCGAGCGCTTATAGCTCAGGTTGGGGATGAGCTTGATCTTGGAAGCCATGGTGGAGAAGTTCAAGGGGGAGAACCCGTGGGGATGGGAAATAGAGGAAGATCGAGGCAGAGACGCGGACGAGACCGGCTTTTAAGTGCGCTCTTGCCATTGCAAAGGCCCGCGACGTCATGCTCCAGCATCGTCTCGCCCCGTCGCGCTCGGCAGCCGACCCTTTCAGCTGGCCCTGAAGGCCGCCAGGAAGGTGACAGGTCGGGTGATTGGCCGCAGCTGATGGGCGGATCGGCGCGATGACGCGAGTGATGGGGGCTGTCGAGCCGTCGAAATGCAGGGAGCCAAAGATAGCCAAGAGACTTATCTTATCGGGGGGCCAGAACAGGGTCGCCTGGAGCATGGCCAGATACAACTGCGGGCTACGTGATGGTGTGGCGCGGTCGTGCGACGGCGCGACAGCCAGTCTCCCGCACGACCAGCACGGATCACCTCATCGGCCTGCAGATCGGCGAGCTTCGCTGCGGTCCGCACGCTTGTCGGTCCCCCCCGTGGCCCCCATTGGTCACCCGCCCTTATCACCACCAGTGTTGCTATTCATAATTCCTGACCCCCCTTGACCCGGGCAGATCTTTACCCCCCCCCCCCCCCCCCCAAGGGCTCCTCGCTCCTCTAGACGGCCCGGTCCTGCGCGGGGTGGTCCAGTCCTGGATGGAGTCAACACTCAACACAACACTCCCAGTGATCCAGAGCAGAGCAGAGAAGCGACATGCACAATCGATTGCGGCATTTTCTGGTACCAGACGCCAGCCTCCGCCTCTATCCGGGGTGCCCTATCTCTATCTCTCTATCTCTGTCTCTCTCCTGCGACTTAAGCGCCTCGCCAGTGCAGCCACCATGCAACGCGTGGTATCTCTGCTCTGCTAAGAACGCATCTGGGGCGAGTCTCGTCAATCGGGGGCTGATGCGATATTAACCCCAAACCTAGTCACTTCTCCCGACATGGGCGAGCTCAACGCGGGTCGCGTACTACTAACTGTTAGTGGTCCCAGTCCCACTTGCAGCTATGGGACCGATCCGTCGTCTGAAGGCAGTGAGGCACTAGTTAGTAGTGGATAGTGGGTAGTGGATCAGATAGATACCGCAGAGGTGCAGGGCACTATCGAGCAAGTGAAGAGAGGGGAATGTGTATGTATGGTATGGGTCATTCTGGTCATGAGAGGAGAGCCATCACATATCAATTACATCACACCGGCTGAGGCATGACTTGTAGAGACCGCTGAGGTCGAGTGGTGACCAGTGCGTGGATAGTGAGTGAAAGGTTACACAAGATCGCCCGCTCAGCCCTACCAGGCACGTCCGTCAGATGACAGGGGCCATCAGATGATTACTACTCGGTACGTTGTAGGTCAGGGTCGAAAGCGGTGGTTGGGCAACGAAGTCGAAAAAGAAGACGGATGGCAGGAAGACGTTCGTTCCATGGGTCGTCAGTCAGGACGGCACGGCTCGGACTGGAAAACAAAAGGCTAAAAAAATGGAGCTGCGGGGAATCGAACCCCGGACCTCTCCCATGCTAAGGGAATATTATACCACTAAACCACAGCCCCATTTGATGAAAGTCGGCTCCAAAATATGTTACATACACCAACTTTAGGTTTGGGTTCCAAGACACATCTGCATAGGTGGGATGGTTGTTTTTGTTGGTTTTTTTCTTACTTGTCTTTTATGAAAAAAAAATAAAAAAAAAAAAGGGGGGGGGCCCAGATGGGTGTGTATTGTGAAAATGGTCTTCATTTCTAGTAATTCTGTTTTATTGTTGAGGGTGAGATTCAAGCTCCCTGTTCTTTATTATGCCTGCTTGTTCAAGCTTAAGTGATACACTACTATATATCATGTCCTAGCTATATATTCACAATTCTCGACCATTATCATTTGCTTTACGGATACAACATCCATATGATCCTATATTTAGCCCAGATACTTCCTCTCTTGGCAATCTCCCGTATTTAGTAGTAGTGTAGTGGTGATGGTGGTAGCAAATAGTATTGGAGGGGTTAATCAGATAATAACCAGGTCAACAGTAGATTAGATGATCAGCAGTCATGCACAGCAGACTGTCGAGTACTATGTATATATATATTAAGATCGAAAGAGATAGAAACCAACAAACTTTTATCCGCGTCAACATTACTCGTGTCCATGTCGCGTCGCTTCATATCGTATTCCCCTTCCTCACCTAGATCATCGCCTAGACAATCGCGTGCCCCGTCTGCTGCGCCCGACGACCGGTCCCCACACCGTCAATTCCCTCCTCCTGGTTCTGACCCAGCCATGGCTTGGCCGCCTCGCCCATCTCCCCTTCCTTGAGGAAGTAGATGAACAGGCCGATGACAATCAAGACAAAGGCGATGGGGTAAAGGAACTGGACTGAATAGTGGAAAACCTGGATACCGATGATGAGACCCCAGAAGTTCATGGTCAACAGAGAGATATTGAAAAACGTGGCTGACGAGACCCGCAGCATGATCGGGGCCAGGGTGTAGAAGATGAACAGCACGATGGTGTAGCCGACGATGTAACCAGCCACCTTGCCATTCCAAGTGGCACTGTGGAAGGAGGAGCGGTCAAAGATGGCGCACTGCACGCCGTTGATGAGCATGCCCCAGAAGCCCATCTGACCGATGACCTCGTACATGGGGCGCTTGGACACCATGAACTCCTCGAACAAATTGCTGAAGGCGTAGATGGTGCACGCCAGCAGGGCAAACAGGTCACCCTTGACTTGGTCCTCAGCCGGGTAGTTGGCGCCGCGCAGATAGTCCGAGGCGATGAGCATTCCCAGTCCCCCACAGGCGAGGAAGATGCCGATATACTGGGTGATATGGTAGCGGACATGCAGGAAGATAAAGGAGATGATGACGATGCAGATGATGGTCCAGAAGCTGAACAGCTCGGCGCTCAGCAGCGAGGTGTAGCGGTAAGCCAGCACCATGAAGTAGTTCCCCTCGACATCCAGGAAGGACAGGATGAAGTACTTCCAGCAGTCGCGGTAGAGCATGCGGAACCATTTCCGGAAGCCGTACTTGTAGATGGTGATGCTGGTGTAGACCAGGTTGAGCAGAACGTAGTTCCACAGAGTCTGGAAGGCAGGGATGCTGGTGCCCGCGTCGGAGAGGAGGGTCGAGAAGGTGGAGGAGCTGATGTCGGCCAGAGCCAGGATTTGTCTGGGGAATGGGTTAGTGGGTGGGTGTTGGCTCGGCGTTGCAATCTCACGTACCCCAAGAACAAGACCATCCAGAACTCGCGCGTCTTCATGTAGGCAAACAGTTTCGCCGCACGACCCTGGGGCTGCTGCTGCTCGGGGTCTGACGCCTGCGCGGCATTTTCGGGAGCCTCCGTCACGGTATAAGCCTGCTCATTCTTCTCGCCCTGGTATTCGGGCTGGGGCTGCACCTCCGCGACAACGGCGGTCTTCTCGTTCTCGGGCATGGCGGACATGATGCCGGGGGGGGGGGATTAAGATTGGAATTAAGATAAGATTAGTAGGATCAAGATTGGAGGGGAGGAAAGGGTGGAGCTTTTCGCCAGCAAAAGTGAGCGCAAAGCTCGGAAGTCGCTCACTGCTAGGACCACGGGGCGCAAAGAAGAAAAGAAGAAGAAGAAAACGGAGGGAGACCGGGATGGGAAGAATTTATGGCAGGGCGCGCCTAGACCGAGCGACAGCGTGCCAGTTTGCTGCTAGTCCAGCTAGTACCGTAAGACTAAGTAGTACCTAGATAGTACCTACTTGCTCGCCAGGAAAACTCGAGTCGCGCGTTATCGATACCGGCCGGGGTGGGCCAGCCTGGCGAATGGCAGCCCCCGCCGCGATAACTCTTGCATAACCGGGCGGGGGCGGCCGCTTTCATCTTTGGTGCTATTATACTCCGTACTGTATTGGGGTATTGGATGGTACCAGGTAAAGGTAGGTACCTTACCTCTGAAGCACCTTAGGTACCTATCCAGGTACCTGGGTGCTTCACAAGACGGAAGGTAGCAGCTTTACCTAGGTGCTACCTCACCTACTAGGTACTGATTCCAGGCGGGAGCAAAGAGCAGAGCAGAGGGGTGGAGTCCTGCAGCGGAACCCGCCCGAAAGCGTGCACGGCCACTCGCCTGCCAGATACATAGATACATACACTACTACTGCTACTGCTACTAGGTACTACCTACTACATACTCCGTACTTATTTCGGTACCTAACTGATCAATTAAATCACACCGGTTACAACTGGAGTTCCAGTTAGTACTACAGGAACTCCCCCATCCAGGCCGATTCAAGACTAGCCAGGCAAGAAAGAGTGGAGAGATCGGAAGCCACGTGGGGTGGCGCTTCCCCTCATTGGACATTGAACAGCCCAACAGTACCTACGGAAGCGGTACGGTAGGTATGGACTAATCAACGGTAATCCTTGTACGGCGGCAATCGCTTATTAGGTCTGCATAACTAAAGTCCCTGGTAGTAGTATGTAGGCAATAGGCACCAGACATATATTAAACAAACAACCTCAGGTACTATGCTACTAGTTCACCTGGTATCTGCTGCCGGCGCTCGAGGCCACCCAGTAGACGGGACCGAAGGCCGAGTCGGAGCTTACCTCCCTGATGGTGTCGCCACGGTTGGTCGAGAACATCTGCTGCACGTCGTAGCTGGTGGTCGCAAACGCCATCTCGGGCGACTGTGTGAGCCCGATCAGGTCCGGCTACGCTTCGTCAGCCATCTTCGCTGCGTGGTCCAATATGGTACCGGGCTGGCTTCCCTTCCACTGGGTCGAGTTTACCAGCTGCAGCACGGGGGCATAGGCGGCCATCTTCACCAGATCGCTGTTCCGCTCAAATCCGATCATGAACACGGCCTCGGAAACCGATCCCTGCATGTTGGGCCACCCAATCGTCCCCCGGGAATACTCGCCGATGAAAATCGGCACGGAGCGATTGAAATTGTCGAAGTAGTCGAACTGATCCACCATCCCGTCCGCGTTGTTGTAGTCGTGGTAGTCCACCCAGCTTCCCACGGGCATGTTGTGAGGCAAACAGTCCGTGTCACTGGTGCTGGCGATGAGGGTGAGTTCTGGGTACGCCGCGTGGATCGCATCATAGAAGGTGGTAAAGCGTTCGGCGTAAGAGTTGCATCCGCCGCCTAGGTGGTCCTCGTTGCCAATTTCAACCATGGTGAGGTTCCAGGGCTCCTCTTGTCCACTCGCAGCCCGCAATGCACCGTAGGTAGTACTTGTACTGCCCAAGATGTACTGGACGCGGGTTAGTCGACATGGCCTTGTCTGCTTCATTTGGACAGGGAGAACGGTTGGGGTTCACTGACCCCAAGTTCCTTCAAAACATCATCAACGTAAGGGGTTAGAGCATCACCTGTCAGAGGAGTTCCGCCACCCGAGTCAAGGGCGAAGCCATCCCAGACACCCAACACCGGTGCAAGCCCCAGATCCTCACACCAGTAAAAGTACTCGGCGAGTCCTAGACCATCCGTGTTGTAATAGCCCCAGGTTCCTGTGTCGCATTAGCAACCCAACATGCGCGTGTGGGATTCAGGCTATACCTTCGCGTCCGGGACGGTCTTCCAAGGGACCAATGGTTTCGTTCCATTTCCACCGGCCTGTTGGACTATTTCCTTCACTGTTTCTGGTGAGCACTCATTCATTCATCGCCCATGTCGGGACTTACAGGTTGTTTCCGCCAGGAAATCGCAAGAAGGATCCTTGAACAGAGTCCAAAACATTGGCCAGCTGGGGATTGGGCCCATTTTCTCTACACAATTAGCACTGATCCCTCCCGATCGGAGCGCGGAATACCAACCTCGACTTATATGTCTGCCCGAAAAGCGTCAAGTATCCGAAATACAAGGAGGAGCCGGCGGCCGTGCCACCGTCCACGGTCAACTCGTACAGAACGTTACCATCCGGCGCTTTCGTCGTGTCGAATTTGACGGAGTTTTGGGTGAAGTTGTCTGCATTGGAGGACGGTGTCAAGGTTGCCGAGCCGTATTCGGTGCCGGTGTAGTTGCTAACCAGTCGAATGGTGATATTACCGGAGTAATCACCCTTGATCCAGAACGAGCTCTGGAACTCGCTCCCATCGACGGGGATGCCCCAATATCCCTCGTTGGTGAATCCGACGGCACCCGAGGCATTTTTCGAGACATCCAGCCTCCAGGCAGTCAGGTTGGGCGACGTTCCCTGGAGGCCGTTATTTTGCAGCATCTCGCCGTAGATGCCTCCATCCCCGGGGTGGTTTATGTCCTATCCTGTGGTCAATCCACATGATCTCCACGGCCAATGGTGTCGGATAGATGAGGATGGGTGCATACTTCAAATATGAAGCCATAGAGGAGCGGGCTGGACGAGTTGCCCCCTTCCGTGGAAACTGTCAGGGAGATTCCCTGGGCCTGGTGGATGAGGGGGAGTAGCAATGGCAGGGCACCGATGCCCGACAGCGTCGAAAGAGCCACCATCGCGCAGTCCGTCTCGTGGACGCTGATACTGGTGTCATTGTCGCAACCGGGTCCGAGGACGCCTTTTATAATTTCAAGGCAGGAATTAGCCGGGTCCTCGGCCCCGATGCGAGAGCAATCAGCCGAGGGGAGAGAAGAGAACGCAAACCTGGGGGAAGACGGTTGTGCAGTCACTCGCAGCTCGTCGATAATGTCTTGGAATTTCCTCAACTCCAAGCCTTTAGCCGCGTCCCCCCTCCCCCCGATGCGAGAGGATTGATGATCGTATCTCTCCGAAATATTCCCCGTGGTCTACTCTACTCCAGAATCTCCCGGCCGCCCAGATTTGGGGACCCTTCCCGATCGTACGACCGACGTGCCGATCTGATCCTTTCTTCCGTTCGGCTCAGAACTAGAGCTGCGACGCTCCCATGTCCTGCCTGCCTGGGTCGATGGGTAGCAATACAATGCGACAAATTGGCCACCACCCCTCCCCAGGACCCAGCTGATGGCAGGTTGGTGGGATCCACCCCTGCTGCTATTTTCGACCTGCCGTGTAAAGATGGGGAGTGCTCATCCTTCCACTTGGTCTTCTCAGGTTGCGCCTCTTGCGCGCAACAACAGATACATACATGCGCCGTACAAGGGATGAGTGCCGGGTCCATTGCCTGTGCTCCAGTCCCAATTGGAACATCAGAAGCCATGGCGCCTAATAGTTCCCACCAAGGCCCCTGCAGTCCTGCATTGTTCTGACTCAATTCCACGGTCAGTCCAAACCTTAATTGCAGTCTAAGTTGGGCAACCCCGATGGACCCGTCGCGTGTACCAAAGCTAATCTTGGCTCCAAATGACAGATCGTCAGACATCCAGAAAAATGGCGAGGAATGATCGTCGAAAATATCCGAAATAGCAACTGACCGAGACTCTACGCGATGATAGGCGTTCCATCTGGGCAACTGCGGTTCAAGCAGGTGATGTGTGAGACATGACAAGGAGAAACGGCAAGGAAACATGGTCTGCCCGTGTCGGTAATTTGCGGTCCGAGCTGCAAGGTACACACACCTTATGCAGCTGTCCCTGGGACCAGTGGACTCTGCTCGCATTCAACCTTATGCACTGTATTCCAGGTATATAATTCCATCCCGGTCAAGACCGCCCGGGTCAGTCGCAGAACACTGGTAGGAGCATGGCGATGTCTCCGAAGCGATGACGGACACTGCACTAGTACTATGTAAAGACCAGCAAATCTTATCGAGTACTAGATACTTACTCAGGCGGGGAGCTGGTTGGAAAGGGAAAGCCACCCAGAATAAATAACAGTCAAATCAACTGCAGCGACCAAGAGGATATATATCCACAGCGAACTGGAGCCGACCTGGACAGTTAGGTAGCAGCAATTACAAACAGGTGTGATGGTTTCGGTCAACAACAGTAGCGCAGGTTACCTGTACTGTTGATTTTGCACATCTCAACATAATCGGTTATCATATTTGGGGATGAATCTCAGCTCCCGATCAGAATCCATGACAAGACATGACAAGAAAATACAAGATCAACCTGTTTGCAAGTTTGAACTGGTTAAACCATCCAATCCTCGATGGTCTAACGGTCATGATTTCCGCTTGTCAATCCTAAATGGGAACAAGCGCGGGAGACCTGGGTTCGACTCCCAGTCGGGGAGAATTCTTTTTTCCCCCCCGAGAGGCATTATACGGATTTCTGCTTTACACGGACGCGGGTCCGTCACCTATGCTCATTCCATCTCCAGCCTCGTATGCTGGTACAGAGAAATCTCACCCACATTTAGCTCGACAAGTCTAGATTACTTTTCACGAGGAAGACATGCACACTACGCCTGCGATCTTGAATCCCAATAGTCTGTAACACGCCTTTTTACGCCCTCCAGCCTGAACTGGCAATCGCCCCGCGGTGGTCCGCCAACTCGTCAAGACCGGCGAATTTTAAAGGAGCACACTCAGCGAGTGGCAGGTCACCATGCGTTTTGTCATCAGAAAACTTGGGCTTATGTCGCATCTTGATAATGACGCCTGGCCCACCATGATTGATAGCCGCGACAATGGTTGAATTCATGTAGCAATGGTAGAGTCCGATTTTATGGGTTTCAAGTCTCCTCGCCGACCCCGATCTAGGGCCTATACGGTATACAGAATTCACGAAGGATGGAAGATGGATGGATCCTTACGCCTGATCGGTATATCGGTTCCCACAATGGATATTCACCGCAGATCAGCACCTGGATGCCCTAGGGAGCTTGAAAGCTTCGGCCCTGGTCGGGCCCGGGACGAGGCCGTGCAGAGCACTGACTGCAGCGACTCCTACAAGCCACAATATGCGCCCCCCCATTCGTCAGCGGGCCTTGGACCGTTGCCCAGCCCAGACATTGGCGCCATGGAACCGTGGAACCAGCATGGCTCTGTCAGGTCGGCGTCCTACGGATGTGCGGGAGTCCATATGCAACAAGGGCAGCCACCGACCGAGGTACTGTTTTCTGACAAAAGCCGAGACACTGCTACAGCAGATTTCCCTCTGTTTATTGCTCTGTTCGGAAAAAGTATACTGCAAATAGCAGTCGGACAGCGAGGGAGGTCTAGTCTGGCAGTGAGCTATTCAATGAAATATCAACTCCCCCTATATTCGAAAGAAGGCTAAGTATTAAGAGTTAATGTCTAATATAAAAAAAGATGCCTACAAGGAATCTAGAAGTATTACTTTTGGACACAGATATTCTCGCGGCCAGTCCGTCAGATCCGGATGTTCTGCGATGCAGTCTTCGGTTGATACTCGGAAAAGCTCTCCGGCCATAAGAACATCTTTTCTTCATTTGAGGGTGTCGCCGCCACGAATTTCGGAATCTAATAACGAGGACCCTTGTTAGCCATGGTGATCTGATGCACAGAAACCCCGAGTAAAGAACCATTCCTTGACTTACAGCCTGTTTGCTGGAGATCCGCCGCCACAAGTTGGCCCGGGGGTTGAACCGGGCGGGTTTGCCCACGCCCCCGGTCTTCTGCTGATCCTCCTTCATGATGGCCAGAACTTCTCTTTTGACATCGGAAAATGAGTCGAAGCCGGTATAGGCAATATTGTTCTCGATGCAGTATGACTCCAAGCGCAGACCCTTCCGGGCGAATAGCACATCCGCTTCGCGGGCAGCCGGGAGATCAGAGACTCCGTCACCAATGAAGACGATCAGCGGGATCTCGCCCTCCAAAGAGTCCTCCTCTGCTTGCGCGCGGCCCTCTTTGATCGATAGGGCCTTGTCATGGCCCAGTTCGGTTTCGTGTCTCCATATTGGCTTCCATTCCGACCCGTCGGATGGGATGTCGGCGTCATTGGCAACGATTTGGATATGCGAGGCCTGATGGAATTGATTGCATTAGCGGATGATGGGTGAATAGCGACTAACAGGTAGCCGCCCTCCCCTCCTGCCCATCTTCCCTCAAGGATGTCACAATCACCAGACGCACGTACCTCTTGCGGTCCCAGAGCAGTGTCCAGCACTTTGCGCAGGATCGGCTTGAGCCCCGCACTGATCACATTGAAATCGATGCCATTGTCGACGCAGAACTGGTGAAATTCTTGAAACCCAGGGTCGATGTCCAGTTCGTCCTGCATCACCACGAAGCCATCCTCAAAGGGCACTCGCAGCGACCCCCACATCTCCTCGGACACTTCGCGGAAAGACCGCTCACCCGATTTGATCTGCTCATCGAGCTTTTGGCGGCGCTTGACGCCACAGCCGAGGTTGTCGAACAGAACATGGCCAGTATCTTGCATAAAGATGGTCCCGTCGAAGTCTGGGATGGCGCAGTTAGCCAGCAGCGGGAATCAGGGGGGGATCTGCTTACCCGAAAAGCAGACAATCTTTCTCGTGTGGTCGGCAGGCATACTGGCTGGAGTGTTAAGGGGGAAGTTGGGAAACCCGGGAGGGAGGAGTGGAATGGAAGCAACGCCGAGGAAATAAATGAAATATGAAATATCTTCGCGGCTAGCGGACTGCGGAGGCAGAGTGGCGACTAAGTAAGTAGTCTTACTGGCAGGCAGCAAACCGGGCATTCCCCATGACGTATCCCGGCTCTCGTGTGGGCCCTCGAGAAGGAGGAAGGGAGGCTAACATCCCATTCCCCGGGGAATGGATGGATGGAGAAATGGCGCAAGGTGATTGATGGAGCGAGGCGGATAAGACTGGATCCGATCGGCATCCCGAGGGGATCGACCGTTCGTTCCCACAGTCGATACTTACCATGCTCCCACACTACCACAACGTCATCGTCATCACCCGTCCTCGATGACAACATTCTTCCCCACCAGCACCAAGTCAAACAACAACCAGGGCAACCCCAAATCCCGTGACAGGGGAGGTGAAAGGTGAAGGTATTCTTACTTCTTTGTAACAGTATGTACATACATATCGACCACACCTGTTCAGACACAAGAAACGACTTCCCCCTATCCCATCGATCATACTGTATGACTGCTCCATCGACTCTTGGCACGGATCCTCTTCCCCCGGGCAAAGAAGAGAAAGGGGACCGGGACTAGCACTGCTGCGATGCAGCCAAAAACCGTGATGCCCCAGTCCACCCCAATGCGGTTGAACATTGGTCTCACAAAAAGGGGAAATGCGCCCGCCATCATGGACCGTAATAGGGTGGAGGCGGCGATCGCACTGGCGCTGAAGCGGGTGAATGTATCGACTAGATAGTTCATCGAGCTCTGGAAGATCGTGGTGAACCCGAACCCTGTGAATGCGATCCCAATCAGTGACGGCCAGTAGTTTATTTCCGGCGATGAAGTCCCTGGTTCACATCAGTCAGGAAAGCAACTGGGGCCAATACGGGGATTTTTTCAAACATACACCCGAATAGAAACAACCCCCCCGTGAACATGAAACTGCCCAGCATCATTGGGGGCAGCCGGGCTTCAGGCAACGGTTTGCCATTGTTCGCCCGCAGTTTCCGGAAATAGTATCGGTTATTGTAGATGTTGAACGAGCCGGCAAAGAAGATTCCAACGAGGAGGGCAATGAAGGGAAGGTTCCCGGTAATGGGGCCCCATTTGCGACGCTCTTGAAATTCGATCGCGAAGCTCTCAAGGTTCACATAGAGAATGGCTAACCAATGCTAGTTCAGTACCAATCAAGGGATCCGCCAATGGTAGCTACCAACCGTAAACGAAAGACCCATAGGCCGACATGAGTAGGCCTATTGGGGTACTCAGCGTTTGGAAAGGACGAATAAGGTATTTTTTTGATAGTTCGGAAATGGATATATCCCATTCTTCATGCTGCATATGATAGGGTCAGCCGGATGGGGCGGCGTCTCTTGGTGCCCATGTGTGCCCACCTTCGCATGCAAAGCCCAATTCTTGCCTTCGTGACGCAGACGACGCGCTTTTCGTACCAATAGCGCAGGGGCATAGCTCTCTTCGAGCAGAGCCACATCCAGCACAAATTGAGCCATCATCATTATACCCGTCAGATATTCCGTCCAGCGCCAGCGAAGATAACTGGATGTCAAGGCCCCGCCAATGATGGGCCCTAGACATGGTCCACCAACGAGTGTGATTGAATAGACGACAATAGCTATGCCACGGTGCTCCGGAGGCCATATATCTGCCATAGCACCCCCAGTTACCGCCACGCTAGAGCTACCAAAAAACCCGGAGAAAAAGCGGGTAATAAGCAAGGTCTGAATGTCCTTGGCTGTTGCTGTCCCAAACGAAAAGATTGCGGCTATGAAGTAAGGCTGGGGTATGGTTAGCCCCTCACTCATAATAGCATCTAACATTGAGATAGGCATACCACAATAACTACCGTTTTGCGGCCGTAGATCTCACTCAGAGGCGCCCATAGCAATGGCCCCAAGCCAAGACCGAAGACCAGCAGGCTTATACCCGCCGTGGAGGTTTCTGCCGAGACATTGAAATCGTGTGAGATCTGCTCCATGCCAGCCGAATAGATGGCCGATGCAAATGTGATCCAGCATGTTGTCATTCCGTATAGGATCGTTGTGATCGCCTTCTTTCGAAAGGGCCAGTTGATGGGATGGTAAGGATCGCTCTGTCCATCAAAGTCGACCAAGACATCCTCCGAGGTTGCGACATAGAGAAGAGGATGCGACAAGGCTGCTTCGCTTTTGGTAAGATCGGTGTTGTGAGCTTGGGCCATGGTTGAAGCCATGAATCAAAATGCCAACCAGGGACAGGATGCCGGTGAGAAGACAACATCATAGCAGGCATCCTTGGGGAGTGGGATTTTGCTGTTTAAAAAGGCACTTCGGGCAACGGGTGCTCGGAAGACTGACCTTATGCGCGGGCGAAGGATGGATGAAACGAATTGCTTGGCGGGCTCGCATAAGCTTATCCGGTCGCGAGTTCGGGGGCCACAGCACGGGCCATGCTCGGAATCGGACTTACTTAGGTTCTGTGTAACATCTTAGCTACGCCTTGTGGACCACGTGCAGATCGCCAATTTCTTTGATACTACTCCGTAGTCAGCCGTACCTCAGCTGGGTGATACTGTATCTGGTGAGACTCAAGCGCGGTCTCCAGCTCCATCGAGATCCGGTGCCTTCCGGATCCACTCCGGTGCCAGCCATCCTGGAATCTGTGAGGCGTCGTCTAGATACAGCATTGACCCAAATATGTCATTCGATTCTTCTACGGAGCTTCCGACATGTGGATCCCCGGGGAAGATCTCCCCGAAGAGGTCCAGTGGTCCCATTAAAAGATCGCTCGGAAGTTTCTCGATTGCAGCTGTATAGGCCTGGTCGGAAGGTGTAGGGGTACCTGCAGCACTTGTGACCGAGCCCGTTCTGGGACCTGGTCCGTTGTGCATATCAAGACTCCTAGCGGCAAGAGCTGCACCCGCCTTCTTTCCGCGATCGTATTGGCTGTCCGAGTTGGTCTTTTGCACATGTCGCACATACTGGGCCTTGGCCATCAGTCGTTTTATGGGACGCCATAAGGTCCCCTTTCTCTCACTCTCTTTCATCTTCCAGTTATTGTACACCGTATTAACATACTCCCATGCCTGATCACAATCTGTCGAAGGAGGCCGGGAGCAGATTTCTGATAGTACAAAGGCAACCGCATGCCATTGGATGTGGGTCTTTGAGTGCCAACTCCAATGAGAAATTTTCTCATTAGTGAGCACTAGGCTAGATAGCTTTAGAACCTCAATGGAGGACAGGAAGAGGTGATCGCGCATAGGAGTCGATAGGTTAGCCCCGTTATCTTTCTCACCCAGAGGGTAGCGTGCAGCTAGCCATGCTCGGGCTACCATTAAACGGGCAACGAATGTTGACGCTAGAAAAAAGGGGTTTGACACATCGCAATGCTTCAAATATTGGTTTTCCAGTCTGTGTTGTAGATTTCGGACAATATCTTCCCGCTCTTTCAGGGGCAGTCTACCAATGCCGGGGGGGCGTCCCGGGGTTATCATGTTCGGTGTCACAAAGCTGATATTCCACAGCGCCTGCATTACCTCGCATCTAATGAGACAGAAATACATGCCAGTTGCTCCATTCCGTTGTCGAGGCGGCTCAGTCATTTCTGCACTGAGATCACTGTCCTCAATATTCAATGGCAATTTGGTGTCAAAGGCAGACTGGCGAACGATCGGCTCGCAGCCGTGGTATTCAGACGAACGAGCATCCAAAAGACAAATATGCCACCACAGCCGGCGGCGAAGCTCTGTTTCCATAGGCCTAAGCCCAAAGACGATGCCATCACGGTGAAGACCCATGGCCTGAGCGATATGGAAGATCAGGGATGTAAGAGACCAGACAGTTCGCGAGTCGTCTTCGTTGCGAAGCGCAAATAGAAAGAGTACGGCAGCTTGCAACAACGTCAAACTCTGTGTGTTCAGAAGATCAGCCCGCGCCAAAGCCTGTTCCACTGCAAAAAGATATGTCTCCGAAGCTTGTGCCTTGGATACACCCAAAGTGCTTACACACTGCTCAGGGCTCATGCTTATTACTGCAGAGTAGTAGATTGCAAATAATAGTGCCTCAGTATTTCTACCAAGCGAGCCTAGAGACGCAATAGCATCCCAGTGGCTCCGAATTAATGTAGGCATATGGAATATTCGGACCATCGGCGCAACATTCTCTTTGAAAATCTCAAAGAGAGTGACTGACTGTGCTAAAGGTGGGTGGTAGGGACGGAGTGAATGAGCGAGCGCCCTAAACCCTAGAATTGCAGCGTTTGACCCGGAAGGTAGGGGTCGAAACGCTGAGCCCGATCCATCCATAAGCATGCCTTCATCTTCCTCTACATCAGGCTCATGTAGGAGGTCACGAAGTTCTGCGATCTACTTGCCTTTGTCAGCAAATGTCTCAATACAACGAGGGGTTTTGATCATCTCCATCACGAAGGGACTGACATACCTCGTCTCCCAAATTCGCCCACAGAACGTTACTGACGTAGTAGCTTCGCGTTTCATCGATAAGAAGACGGCCGAGACGTTGCTCCACGGAAGGTTCCGAACCCGAATCTCTCGTCTTCGCGTCAGGATTATGTGGTGGAGTCGCACTCTCCGTCGCGGAAAATTGCTGGCCGGGTCCGGTAGACAACAGGGCGGGGCCCCCCTGGCTTTCATGACCCTCAAAGCTCCTTATGATGTTCTCCAGCCTGGACAGTCGTTCCGATAGCTGTGCATTCAAAGCGTTGCGGGGTCGCTTTGGGGCCCTGCCCCGTCCAGGAGGGTATACGCACTCAGTGCCAGTACGGGTACAATTGACACAGGGCTGCTGCCGGTCACATTTCACCTTCCGTTGTCGACAAGAAGCGCAGCTGCGTATGTAGGGGGAGAATGGCCAAGAGGAAACATTGGAGCTCGGTGTTATGGAGGGATTGGTGTTCATGGTGAATCAACCCTCCTTCGAGCGCTGTTCAGACAAGAAGGCCGGCGAGCACTTTTTGGTACGGGTCTTCCCAGATTCCGTCCCTTTGGATTTGATGCCTCAGCACCCGACTGGTGTAGTGGGGTGTATGCAATTGTAACGAGTAGAGTAGTGCGAGTAGTCCGCTGTCTGTCTGCACTCTGCCCGGCTGCCGACCAAGCGGTGTGGGCCCGCCAAGCCGCATAAGCATATGCGGCCCCGAGGTCTGCCTGGGTGCCTGCCTGGCTTTGCCGGCCGTGGTGTAGTTTTCCATGGTACTAATTGGTACCTACCTAAGTACGGAGTACTGACAGTATATGTGGCACAACATAATGATCATAATAAAACAATCAAGTAACAAAATAACTAAAAAAATGATAATGATAATAGTACTAATCGTAATGGTAATACTAACAGTCATAGTAATAATAATAATCCCACGGGGCAGGTGGGACCAATGTAGAGCGCAGAGCGAGGATTGATTAGTATTATTATGGTACTCCGTACATGTCGAAAATATTGTATGTGGACCTTGTGTTAGGAGCCTCGGCTGTTTGACATTATTCGTTGACACTATCTAATTCTACTAATCTACCGAGGCAAATCCGAAGCAAACATGGACCGAACGGGCGGGTAGATACCTACTACCTAGTAGATAGAGAAGTCAAATCACTGGTCCATTTCTAGAACGCGTCGAAAAGGGCGGCAGGACGGCAGGTCGGCAGGACGGCCGAGTTCCACTAGGTAGGTACTCCGTACCTACACAGTAACACGCAATACGCGCATATTTACCGAGGTGTGACAGCCCATGTTTTTGAACACCCAGAAACGCGCTAACTAAGCCGCCTACGTTATATGGCTAGCCTGAGATATGTCAACCTCGGTGATTGGCTTACCAGGCTATTTTGTCAGGCAGAGAACCTTACTTATACCTGTCTAGGTAAGCGGTCCAGTCAGGCCGTTCAAAAACACCCTGTCATGCCACTGCAGGTACCTTACGGAGTACCTACGGTAACCATTGGAACGACTTGCCCGGCAACTACGGTACCTTACAAAATACAGATGTGGCGGTTGAAAACCAAGAGCAAGGGTACCAAACTTGATTATAATTTATACTATCGATATTTAGAAACAAAATATTTGGTCGCTCATCTTGGAGATCGTGCCCGGGGCCTGGAACCCCATGGCAGCCAATGTCTTTTTGCACGCGTTCACCATTCCAGGAGGCCCACAGAGCAGGACCTTCGTCTCGTCCGACGGGGTGGGCATTCGCTCCTCGAGAACAGTCTGGTTTACATACCCGGTCCCATACGTCCACCCCTCGGGGGCACTGTCCAGCATATACCATAGCTTGAAGTTCTTGGGGTACTTGCGGGCAAAGGCCTCCAACTCTTCGCGCATCAGAATATCTCCCTCGCTCCGGTTGGCATAGATAAGACTTATCTCCGTCGTATCCCGGTCATCCTCGCAGATGGCGCGGATAAGTTGGTACATAGGCGTGATACCGGTCCCCCCAGCCACCATCCCGATCTTGGTACAAAGGCCGCGACTGTAGCGCATTGCTCCCTTGGGACCCCGGAACTCCACCTCGTCACCGACCGTCAGGTTCGCAAGGTATTGGCCGCTCAGTAAGCCATCCGGATAACACTTGACAACCAATTCAAGTCGGCCCACGTCCAGGTTGTTCGACACTGGGGTGTATGATCGGCTGACAAGATTACCGTTGACAGTGGCGCGAATGGCAACATGCTGCCCAATTGGGAGACCGATTGTCCCTTTCGAATCCGGCAAAGCAAACAAAAATCGGTACACACCCGGCGCCAGCTGATCCTTGTTGACCAGAGGCAACCGCTGGTATTCTTTGGGGTCAAGGAATCCCTTGGCCAAGTGGGGATCTACCCGGATGACTTTCCGGGCTCTCATATGTGATGGGTAGTGCATGAACCCGGATTCGATCCTCGTGAATTTGGCAGCTTGGTGTGCCACCATGCCGCCAATTGCACCACAGATAATAGTAGCCGCAAGGAATCCATTGGCGAACCCTCCCCCCGGCAGTCCAACTCCATCGAATCCCCGGGGAAGTATCTCCCTGAACAGTCGCCTGATGTCCAACACATCTGGGCTTTTCCGGCCAAAGATGTAGAGCAGTGTTGTCACCGCCCCCAAGGCCCCGGCAATTGCTCCCCCAGAGCAACTTGCAGGCGGTTCTACCTTCTCTGTGTCTTGGGCAATTACACGGACTGCCTGTGGGGGAACAAATTCTTTTGCTCCCTTCAGCGTACCGATCAGATACTCCTGCAAGATCTCGCGTGAGTCTTCGGAATGACCAACATCCTCAAAAGCCACGGTTGCATCAGAGCCTGCGGTCTCAAGGAGAACATCTGCACCACCGGGATGATCTTGCAAGTATTTCGTAATATCAAAGACTGTTTGAATCCTTCTCAGCATATGTACCCCCCCAAGGCTTGGGAATGTCCTACCTTGTCCGTGGATCGCAACCCAAATGTCACCCCTACGGTTGTGCTGTGCAACTTCGGCCAATGTGTACTCAACAAGCTGGGCGTTAGCACCTACTTGTGGCGACTCTAGGGGCATAGCATCGGCCATTGCGGGCACGTGGAAAATTCACCAGAGATTGCACCGGGAGAGATAAAGAAATGCATTCATTGGCCCGAGGCAAAAAAACAAAAACGGAGCAAAAGCAGAGCAAAAGCAGAGCAAAAGCAGAGCAAAAGCAGAGCAAAAGCAGAGCAAAAGCAGAGCAAAAGCAAAGAGCAAAAGCAGAGCCAAGGTCCCTAGCATTATAACCGCTTTTTCGATCCGAGGTATAACTGCGGTATGCGCCTAATGAAACGAGACATAATTGTCACGACGATACCCACAGGTGGGTTTGCTGATGGGGTTGGGGCTGGGCGGCCCAATTGCCTCGGAGATTGGCCAGGTTTGACGTTAACGGCCCGAATTGACGTTCGGCACGGCGTGACCGAAAATTGACACACCTCGTGGCAAGTCCCAGGGTACCTTCGCCCGGTTTCCCCCTTTCTGGTATTCTGCAGAATCTTTCCACCCCAGTGGGTCTGGAAGGGGACGATTGTTTCTTCCCTGCAGCTAGTTTGGCTTGTCGGTGCCGGCGCCGTGCGAGCCAGCCGAGGTAGGCAACCAGGCCGGAGCCGTCTATGCGCATAACCGGCTCAGGAAATGAACAAGAGTCATGCACTACTTTGAAAGCTCGGTGGGATTCAGGATGCTGTGGGTTTGTGCTCAACCAGCTCCGTTGCGCCGTAGTGCGTTGGTGACAGAAGGAGCGTACGTATAAAGCCGTGCGATGGCCCTTGGCCATCGGCATGTCTCCACCTATCTACCCAGCTATAGGTTTTTCAAAAGAGCACCATCCTTCCTCCGAATCTGGGCCACGACAGCATGCCGGCCAAGCTTTTCCATTTCGCAGGCGAGCCGGTTGCGACGGCACGGGAGATAGACCTGGACGCCACGCTAGACCATGATGCGCTCAGAAACCTCATCGCTGCACACTTTGCGATAGTTGACCCCAATGGTAGTAGCCTTCCTGCCCCGGGACTTCACGCAGGCTGATAATTCCCAGGCATTGGATTCCAATCGGAGGATTTCATATTCACCAATGTTAGCGAAATCATCGCTTCAGACGCTCCGATCACCATCACAATCGACGGGAAACCGGTAAAGGAGATCCCGGGACCGAATGGGCTCCCAATAGTGGGAAACTTCTTCGAGATCTACCCCGATCACCTGGGAAACCACCAACGTCTCTTTGAACAATATGGGCCCATCTTCAAGACTACTTCCATGGGGCGGACGACATACCACACCAACGACCCAGAGCTCAGTGCCGTTATTTTCTCGGAAAGTGACTTTTTCACCAAGAAAATAAACGGGTCTCACCCCCTCCACGCGATCAAGAATACGGAAGCAGGTGTATTCCTCGGTGATACTGACACCCCCGAATGGAGAACCGCCCACAAATTTCTTCCCCCGGCGTTCGGCCCGAAGGCAGTCCGCCATTATGCTCCCGTCATGCAGCAGACAGTAGAACATGCCTTCAAGGTATTTGACGCATTTGATGAACAAGGCGAAGCATGGAATGTCTATCAGTACATGCTTAAGCTTGGATCCCAGGCGGTTGGCAAGCTGGTCCTGGGAATTGACTTCCAACACTTCTCCTCCATTAATGCTCCTCCACATGAATTGATCCTTTTAATTGCCGAATCACTCGAATTGAACAAGAAGGTGACGGCCAGAGGCGATTGGTATTCCAAACTGCCATTTGGAGACCCGAAACGCTTGAAAGATATCAGAGGCCGGGTTTTTGCCATAGTGGATGAGTCTATCAAGAATGCCAGCCGAGGTGGTGTCGAGGACCTCCCTCTTCAGGACGCTGCACTGAAGGCACACAACATGATCGGTATGTCTAAATGCAGTAGCAAACCTCCTTAAGATCCCACTAAACTCAATCAGATTATGCAATCCGGGCGACAGACAATAAAGGCGAAAAGTTGCCCAAAACAAGCCTGATCCAGGCCCTGCTAGTGGCCACTGGAGCCGGATTTACCACGACCAGTTCCCTACTGTCTTGGCTGATTTACAGTTTGGTCACTTACCCTGGCTTACAGGATAGACTACTACAGGAACTGGTGGATAACGACATTGATGCCGACACGCAGATCACAGCTGACCTGACAGACCGTCTCACCTTTATGGATAAGTTCATCAAGGAAACTCAGCGCCGGCACAACCCATCGTATCAACCCGGGCGCACTGCAAAGGTTGATATGATATTGCCTGGAGGTTACAAGCTTCCCCAAGAATCCGTTGTCATCGGCGCTCTTCATCACCTCCACAACAACCCAAATGTCTGGGATAATCCGACACGGTTTAACCCTGACCGGTGGGATACCGAAGAGGTCAGGAACCGACATAAAGCGGCTTATATCCCTTTTGCCGCGGGACCTCGTATGTGTATCGGATTCAACTTTGCCCTCCAAGAAGTCAAGGTATTTTTGCCGAAACTAGTCTACCGATATAGGTTCACGAAGGAGACCGAGGGACCTGTTGAATATGATCCCATGTTCCAGCTGATCAGACCAAATAACCTGTACGTCCGTGCTGAACGGCGGGTCAAATGGCCACCAAAATCGGACAGCTTTGTACCAACGGCGTCACTATAGGCGGGTTATAAGCTTCAACGATGACGAGGGCCTCCTTTGTTGCTTCTTCCTGTGAACGTTTCATCTGTAAATAGACTTAAGTAGACCAAAATAGACCAAAATAGACCAAAATAGACCAAAATAAACTAGCGTTTGTTCTGATCCATATCATTAACACAGTTGTCCTCAGCAGTACACATTATTTAAAAATCCTTGCTGACCATCAAACAGAATGAAGGCCAGTGTACAAGGTTGAGTCACCGTGTTTGTGAAATATGACGATGTTACAGAGGGAGGCGGGGCACATATCTCCGACATGTATGAACCCACCCCGATATGATATGAAGAAGCACTACAACCAGTATGAGGAGCAGATCTGATAGAGTGGGCAACCCCTTGGATGTCCTGTGGAGCGTAGGATCAACGATTTCCCTAGGTGTTTAGAGATAAGACCCCGTGGGCTTCTATGAACAACTGGTTCAATCTGTCCTAGGTAAATGAATAATGGAGGGAATGTGCCGAGACGCACTTGCCCCCAGTAAGCCCATTGGGGCGCCAACTTCTCACTCTAAACGGGAGCCGTCGGTCAACGTTGCTGGCTACAGGTAAGTTCTGCAAGTCGCATCTGCCCACATAAATTCTAGGTAGTGGGGCCTATGGAAAAGACTGCTAACCGCTAGTGCAGGGGCCTGCTTTAAGTGGAGAAGGTCATTATTTGATTTTTATTATCGATTCAACCCGCACCAGCATATAAATGGCCACCAAGGATCCGGGCCCAGTCAGTAGCATTGCATACTTACCTACTGTTGGAAGTTTGAGATTGCTACATATCAGTTACTGCATTGTATTAGTAACAGTAGTAAGCCCCATTCTGGAGTGTGATCTGTGAAACAGGAAATTTCATTCTCGGCACATTCAACTTTAGATTGTCAGGGGGCATCCGGAGCTGGAGTGGAAGCTACAACTGGGGAGCCTGTAGCGACGGTGGCCAGCAGACGAGGATGCAAAACTGCATGGATAAAACGTAGTACTAGGGCAGTAGTAGTACGAAGAAAGGCCTTATGAAGTTATGGGACTTGATTTAAAACTACCAATCATCGAGGTTGTAGTCCGGATAGACGTGATCCACGTTGCACAAGGCAGTCATCCCACAGGACCCGTCTACAATCACGGTGTACAGTGGCGCTTCTATGGCTCCATGTCAGTGTCGCACACAGTACCTCGCGCTGGGTCAGAGAGAACCTACCATCGACTGTCAGGTCCTCACTCGGATTTCGCATGATGCCCAGCGGCCCTGCCCGCGGAGTCAATCTCATTTCGCAGCCGATCTGATCATCCCCGCCACTGATCGTGTTGCTTCCCGTCCAGATGTCGATGTGGTACGTATCGCCGTTGTCCCAGTCAGAGGCGCACTGAACACAGTAATCCTCGTGGCGGAGGTACTTGCGTAGGTAGGGGTCGTAGATGATCTCGCAGAGGTCAAACTCGTTCGGAGCAGAGGCGAAAGTCAGCGGGTCCTCATAGGTACCAGATCCCGCCGCCGTGAAGCCACGACCGCAGTCATAGGCTATCGTTGACCCGGGGGGGTCGTTGTCCGGGTATCCGTAGAAGGTGTGGCTGACCTCGGAGACTATGAGGCCGTCTGTTGACCGGACGGAGGCATATGTGGATGCATATGCAAGTGGGAGAGCCAGGAGGAGGAGGGCCATGACTAGAAATAGTGTAATGATAGAAGCGATTTAAGGCCTCACGCTGCCGATAGAGGGACCTAGGAGAGGGGCGTAGAAAGCCGAAGAGGACGAGGAGATTCGGATGGAGAGAAGAGGACAGGGGAAAAGGCGGAGAGGGAGAGAGAAGAACAAACAGAAGTAGAGCAGTGCAAGATAAAGATGGGAGGGGGGTCCTTGATAGGGCTAGGCCATGTCATGATTCTCGAGGACGAAGGATACTAGCTATGATGATAGGATATCCATATATATATAATCAATCACGGACGAGGACTCGAGGCATGAAATCACGCCGTGCAGAGGAAAGATTCCCTGGTCTTCGCAATGACTCGTCGAACTTAGGTACCCAAGTAGTACTTTATATATAATACGGGTACTGCGTAGTCCGTAGGTACCTAGTAAGCCCCGTACGCGCCGTACCTGCTCAGGCTCGGGTTCGCCGCCAAAAGCTTGGCACGCCTGACAGCCTGAAATGCTCGGCCGCAAAACATGATCCGACTGCATCGGGAAGTCAACTCCGCCTTTCCCATCCCTTCTCTTTCTTTCCTCTGCCTACCCTGAACTCAGGCGATATTCCCTTTCATTCCCCTTGTTTTTCTGCCTCATCAACCTTTTTTTTACTTTTCCCTATCCGTTTTATCAATAACGAGAGTCCTCGAGCCCCTTGTATCGATCAATACCCTCGTCATGTCGGCCTCATCCGAGGAATCCCCGACTCCCTCACGAGGAATGAGTCTGCACAGCAAGATTCTCACCGAACTGGGCCTGGGATCAGTCTGGCAATCCCCACGAGATGTGAAGCTACTCTGCGCCCAGCGTTTTGTCCGCCTGTTTGCGTACGGCGGTTCAACCTTGATTCTAGCCTCCTACCTGTCGGCATTG
The DNA here is from genome assembly GCA_003184645.1 of Aspergillus ellipticus CBS 707.79. NCBI lineage: Eukaryota > Fungi > Ascomycota > Eurotiomycetes > Eurotiales > Aspergillaceae > Aspergillus > Aspergillus ellipticus. The sequence goes on from KZ826088.1 coordinate 25,094, forward strand.
GATATATCTGACGAACACATTGGCCTGTTCATGACCCTGACCCTGATCGGAGATGTTGCCATCAGTTTCCTCCTCACTCTGTTTGCCGATGCCATGGGTCGCCGGGCTGTCCTGGCCCTGGGCTCAGCCTTAATGGTGGGCAGCGGGCTTATTTTTGGTACGGTCGGCAATTACTGGATCCTATTGGCTGCCGCAGTGTTTGGCGTCATTAGTCCAAGGTGGGTACTATTTTCTATTCCTGAAACATGCTACTCGGTCACCACTCACCACCGCACCGGCCTCTGCACAGTGTCTCCCCAGTAGTCTAGGCAATATGCTAACAATACTCCTAGTGGTAATGAGATTGGCCCCTTCCGGGCCGTCGAAGAATCGACGCTGGCCCATCTCACTCCCCATGAGCTCCTGAGCGATATCTTCGCCTGGTACTCGCTCATCGGCAATGCGGGGACCGCCCTAGGTATGATGACCGGCGGGTGGGCTATCAATCTACTTCAAGTTATTTGGGGATGGCCATACATTTCTGCCTGCAAAATTTTATTTTTCGCTTACGCAGCTATCGGCGCCATCAAATTCCTCCTTTCTATCGCTCTAAGTTCGGCAGTTGAGGCCAAGGCCGAGAAGAAAAGGACGAGAAAAAGTCCCACGCGAGCTTCTCAGCAGACTGGTGAGGGGGAAACGCAGCCTCTGCTCGGCGGGCCTGTGAGAAATTCAACAAGCCAAGATCAGGATCCTCAGAAGAGATCCTTCCTCTCTTTTGTGGGCGATGCAGAGCTCGTTTCCTTGGTCATCCGACTCGCGATCCTGTTTGGACTGGATTCATTCGCCTCTGGTTTGGCATCACTGTATGTATCACCCTGAAGAAGATATAAACTTATCTCTCGATTACAACACAATTACGCCCCAGCGTAAAATTCGTTGGTACTGATAGGTGCGGCAGGTCGTGGATGACATACTTTTTTAAGCGCAAATTCTCACTCCCCGAAGGAAAACTCGGTTCTATATTTTTCACAACTAGCCTCATCTCTGCTGCATCTGTCCTGGTCGCCTCGTCCATCGCCAAACGCATCGGCAATGTCAAGGTTTGCCTCTTGCCTACCCCTATCAGTCATGTTTCTCAACCCAGTGAATCTAACGAATTCTGCAGACAATGGTCTTCACACATCTCCCCTCAGCCGTTTGCCTAGCACTCATTCCCGTTCCTGGAGCTCTCCCCTTAGCCCTAACATTTTTGATCCTTCGTTCCTGCACCCAGACTATGGACGTGGCGCCGCGCTCGGCTTTCCTGGCTGCGGCACTACCATCAGACCGTCGCACGGCTATCATGGGCTCTATCAACGTTGTCAAGACCTGCGCCCAGAGTCTCGGGCCCCTTTTGACCGGCGCTCTAGCTGATCGGGGATTTTTTGGGCTTTCCTTTACTATAGCAGGTATTTTGAAAGGTGTCTATGATATTGGTATGCTACTCAGTTTTGCCGGCAAGGAAAAGCAGTCGAGGAGACAAGCACCGGAATCTCAAGAGGAAGAGGCTGTTTAAGCCATCGTGGTACCACTGGAATAAACTTGCCGGTCTAGCAGGCATTGGGCTGTCGCCATAACTGCCATAGCCTTCGATGAATGAGTACATACATCCGGCAATACGGGCCCTATATACAGCCGCTTTCCATGTAAAAAAATGAACTACGAACTATAACTCAGCCATGCAACTCCACCTCCAAAACGGTTTGAGTTCACATTGTTATTTTCTGAGATCGAACAGCTCGGATTCTAAAGTCTAATGTCACCGGCGGGGTTCTATAGAATGTACTCGAGGTATCCGAAACCGCACTTGATTATTCCATCATCCATGCTATATGAAAAGTTTAGTACAGGGCTCACATTGTATGAAATCAAAATTTTCAGGCTCGGGCCATCTATTATCTTGGTGCTCGAACAGGGCTATAAAGCAGATATTCCTGTAGTTAGATAAAATGTATTATGTAAGTAGCGAGGGCGTCTTTCGTCGCGTACAACTGAGAAGATTAGCCATGCCATTTTCATACAACATTGTTGGGTATATATAGCCATACTATTATCCAACCAACCTTGGAACCGGTGAATCCTACTGGATCACCACGGGATCAAACTAAAATGAGTTCCAGTTGCAAGACCAGGTGTCATAATGGGCGGACAAGCGGGAGTCAGTGCCCTGCCGGTAGTTCCCATGCTAGGCCAGGGCAGGGGAAAATGGTGCTTCAAAGTGAAGGTTAGAGTGCCTCTATGGCCTATCATCATTAGTCACTTGGGTTCTTAAGTTGCGCGTCAATGGCGGTGGGTTACTTCTTGAGATATATGATGCTTAAGACTGGCTCCCGCAGCACCATTGAAAATGCGGGACCACAAAAGACCTTGCATCTCCTGTGCCGTGCATGTTTTCCTTGGGCCTCGTCAAGATTGATATTGGCACAGTACAGGACCTTGTGCGGGATTATCGCCAACTCACTGTCTGTTGTTCGACCCAGCTGCTCTACAAGTCACATGAGTCTCGTAAAGGTAAGAAACCCCGGGATTAACGCATGTCCGCGATTGAATGCCAAGAAAGGTACCAATTCCTACCAGCATATTCGGCATTGCGAGTGGATACGTGCACTGATAATACCCCCCGATGTCGTGGCTTTCTTGTACTACAGGTGTCCGGCAGGATTGTTTGGATTCGAGACTAGGATACAAGGAACGGTGCTTCCCTTCCTGTGTGGGTATCTGTATTCAATGAGGTCCGTTGATCAACTTTTAAAGACAGGTCCATCTGTAGGCGGGTCGTCTCCTTACCCGAAGCTCAATTTAAGCAAGACGCTTCGTTGCCAAGGGACAAATTTGCCAGTCGCTCCAGCCAGGCCCTGCTCGGCGTCTTCGACCCTCACGCCATGTGGGTTCATAGAATCCATGGACGTTGGTCTTGCCTACCTCTGCCAAGGCAATCCGCAGTAGAAAAGAACGCATGTTACCGATTAAAGTCGCGAAGGGAAGGGCTAGGGTGGGAAAGAAGCATGTCGGCTATTATCGACACTGACGTTTCCACGATATTTCTATGCTCTGTATTTCTATGCTCTATACGGAGTACACCTACGGCGTAGGTACAAGTAGCGCTCGGGCCCATTTCTGGCAGCCGATGAAGCTATTGATTGGGACCGACAAGGCCGTGACAATCACCCCAAGTCAACTTATTCCATGAGCTCCAGGCGTTCCGCAACGATAAATTCTGCCCCGGTTTTGCTCCGGACTTCCTCGATTTCCACGTCCGGCGCGAGTTCCGTCAACAGCAGCTCTCCTCTGGCCCGATCCACCTGGAAAACGCACTAGGTTCCGTCAGTCAGGCTCTCAATGCCATCTCCCTCCCCGGTCTTGGCATACTCACCAGATCTGTAATGATCGTGCTGACGCATTGGGCACCGGTCAGAGGTAGGCTGCAGTCGGCCACAATTTTCGGCGATCCATCCTTCGCTGTGTGGCTCGTGGCCACCACAATCTTGGTCTCCTCGGGGCTGGAGATCAAGTCCATGGCTCCTCCCATCCCTTTGAAGACCTTTCCGGGGATCATGTAATTTGCCAGGTCGCCATTGGCGCTTACTTGCAAAGCCTGTGATTCAGTCAGTCAATCAAGAACACCCAGAGCGCTATGGTGAAGATCAGTTGTCACAAACCCCCAATATCGAGACATCCACATGCCCTCCTCGTATCATACCAAATGACTCGCTGCTGTCGAACGTTGCAGCACCGGGAATCAGAGTGACGGTCTCCTTGCCGGCGTTAATGATATCCCTGGCAGGGGTAGTTAGGATGCCATGTAAGAATAGACAGGACTCTATCGCCATCAGGGAACTTACGGATCAACTTCCTCTGGGGTGGGGTAGGGCCCCTTGAATAATAGTCAGTACCCTTCCTCCAACGTAACCAGAATTTGACTTACCATTCCCAAAATGCCATTCTCAGACTGCACCCAAACTTTGGTCCCTTCGGGTAAAAACGAAGGGGCGAGTGTAGGAATTCCTATGAACTTGTAAGCATCTGGTAATTGCACAAGATCCGGTCCCCATACCAACACCCAGGTTCACATAGTAACCCTGTTTGAGTTCCTTGGCTGCCCTTCGAGCAATCCGGTTTCGCGCTGCAGTTGCAGCATCTGGTGCACACATAAGTCCACTCTCATCATTCCTAAGCCGCAGCCTTTTTATCTCGATATGCTTCTTGTCGGTTGCTGGGACGATTCTATCCACAAATATACCCGGCAAGTCGACATCATTAGGATCTATCGCGCCGACCGGAACAATGTTCTCAGCCTCGACGATGGTAACCGAAGCCGCTTTGGCCATGATTGGGCCGAACGCCTTTGTGGTATAGCTAATGTCATGGTAAGTTATCACTTTGGTCGCACGAGCGAAAAGAGTCAAAGTGCATACCGGAAAACACAGTTTCCTGCTGCGTCTGCTTTCCATGCCCGTATAATTGCCACGTCCCCGTTGAGAGCTGTCTCCATCAAATATGTTTTACCATTGAATACCCGGGTTTCACGGCGCTTGCCACTCTCAATCACCTTTCCGGACGCGTCTAGATGGACCGGGATCTCTCCATCCTGTAGCAAAGTATCTGGGGAATTCGGCTCAGTCAGAAAAATCCAGAAAGACTGCTCACAGCAAGACCATTAAACAGCGATTGAAACTTACGAGCCCCAGTGGGTGTGAAAAATGCGGGGATCCCGGCTCCTCCGGCCCGGAGGCGCTCGGCCAGGGTGCCTTGAGGACACAACTCAATAGCAATATCTCCCATCAAATACTTCTTCTCGAGAGGCTTATTGTTCCCAAGATATGAAAGAATTAAGCGATCGACCTGTCCGGCTTGCGTCAAAGTAGAAAGCCCACCCTTCCCAGCAGCGCCAGCATTGTTCGAGACAGCTGTCAAGGAATGCAATTCGGTCACTCCTCTGCGATGAATCGCCGATATCAAAGTCTCTTGAACACATTTATTAGCCCCCAAATTTTTTTGCTGATCTACAAAGTGCATGAATACCGGCAACGCCACAGAGCCCAAATCCCGAGCTGAGAATGGTAGACCCGCTCTTTAGATCAGCAACAGCTTCATCCGCATTCTTGAACAACTTTGAAGCAGCGCGATCAATCTTCGGAACCCGCGGAAGTTGTTCGTTTGTAGAAGTCGAGAACCCTGTCCGGGAGATTTGCACGATGCTACTATGTGCAGAAGCTGGAAACAGACTTGCAAGGAGGCGTGTCCTCAGGCAAGGCCGCGATCGAGCAATCGACTTTTGCGAGAGGGTGAACGCAGATAGGCGAACCGTTGCCATTGTTTCTGTCAGCTAAAATATGATTCTCACGGTCGGAAGGTTATACAGACATGAATATCTGGTAGGAGCGCGGAGATTTCAGGATGGGGAAAGAACCCAATGCTGCGGTCCTCGTCACTCGGGACTACTTCTGGGCACCGACGGGTGGAGGTCCGGTGCCCTTCGGTCGGGGGCCAGAATGCGCTTCATGAAACGATGATATCACTGCAAACACAATAAGCCGTGTACAAAGACGGTGGTAGGAGGTAGTATCTACTCCATACTCCGTACATAGTATTGTGTGTACACTGTAGGTACCTTGCCCATGCGGCAGTTCCAGTCAGAAGCCAAGCTCTGCCGCATTGGCGATGTCAAACCACTCCCAACTCATTATATCGTCTAATGGCACATCGGGCACGTTACTTCCAAAAGCTGTGTCGGCTCGGTTAACTGCGTCGATGATTTGGTCGTCGGACATGGAGGAAAATTGTAGCGGCTCCGTCCACATGAGAGAATGCGGAATCGACGAAGGCTGTGTCATCGAAGTTACGCAATATCTATCTATGTCTGGCGGCGGGTTAAGAGTCTCTGTGTCGGCCATCGTTCGCGATCCATTGAGGTTTCGAGTGCCTAAGCCCACAGGAGTACGTCTAACAAGCCCTCGCAAGAATCGCCCATATAGAACAGATGTTCCATTTCTATGGCTGGGATTGTCACCTATCCGTTCTAGGACAGCTGCAGCCTCCTCAATCAGGTTGCGAACGCTTGGGGCCAGGCCGGATCTGCTGTCGGCTGGTAAGACGCTTAGACTAAGCGCAGAACATGCAGCGAAAGAGATCATAATAACGGTGTTATTGGGCATAGACTTCAACCTTGACTCTCCTTGAATGGCTGCTCTCAGGACATTCAGTGCCGAAGAAAGTCCAGCAGCACGAAAGAAGCGCTTAACTTCAATGGGTGCTGTCAGATGGTTGATCACGCCACCATAAGTAGATAGTCTGGTATGCGTGACCAGAATCTCAACATAGGGTGGAAGAGAACGTGCTTGGTGTGGATTAGCCTATTTTGTTGCAGAAAACTCAATCAACACTGGTCGTCACATAAGGGACGTACATTGACCTTCTCCAATTGCCGGTGCCCATGTCTCGTACCACTGATCATAGAAGCTTTCTATCATGGTTTTGATTCTGTGATCACTGTAAGCCATTACATATCCCCATCGAGTATGGAATACACATACGAATTGGTTGCTTCAGATCCACCATCACTGATGTGATGACTATCACAACTAGCCTTGACCCTTTTGAAAAGCCCATCCTAGTTATCGCATCAGTCAAAAGACGGCAGGCCGCCACTCGTAAAAATTATATTTACTTACTAGGTTCCGTCGCAGAACAGCCATCGAATTCATCGGACCGTCTCGAGAATCTGCAAAGTCGGAGACATGCCACCTATCACAGTTTTCGATGAGGGCGGTTGCAGGCACAGTATAACTCCTCCCACGTGCTAAACATACACTATGGGCGGTGTGAGAGAAAGCTAAATGCACATAGCTAGACTAAACATCCGAGAAAATTACTTACCCTCTTTCAAGAACAAACAGTGCTATCCAGGTTCTCTCCCGTCTCCGCAGTAGCCTCTGGCCCCACTCAGAGTCTGGATTTATGTCATCAAATCGATCCACGTGTAAGGCTCTTTTTGCATCGATGCACTCGACCTTAGCAAGTCTTTTCAAAATACCGGGGTCAAGGCTTGTGGATGGCATCACAACTTTGTTCAGTGAGAGGTCTAGCGCGACGGCTAAAGCCATTGCAATGTAGGAGCATGTATCGTCATCCCCTAAGCAACTACCCGGTTCCATCCATGGAATATTTACCATAAAGGCTAGGACAATCTCGACTGATCGGTGTCTTCGAGTAATAATGTTTTGAGCCAATTTTTTACAATGCCTGGAGAGTCTCTTTGACAGTGCTGTAGTAGATGGTAAAAATAATGCAGCTGCAGCGATGATAGAAGTGAAAAGGAATGCGGAATGGGAGCGCACAAATGATGCTGTGTGAACCAAGGGGTCAAGACCCCATCGAGTATGCGCGAGATATTGATAGAAACTAATAATGATAAGCAAGATAATCACAAACATACTCGGGATCGTCATTGGGCATACAAAGAAAAAAGTGATTCAGCTTCATTTGAAGTGATGAGTCCAATGTCGATGGGGTCTATGTCAGATCCAATATCCAGGCTCGCACGGAAAGGGACGAAATAAGATTGTGCAGCATCTGAATCGACAAGTGTGCTACTCTGGAGCCCACCTGCAGCCCGTGGGGATGTCGCAATTGGCCATTTACTTAGATCACGTACCTCATTCGGTGATAGTTGAAGATCTGAGGCGCGCGCAAGCAACTGGAGGGGGTTCTCTGCATCATCTAATGACAGATTGTCCTCGGCATTGTTATCATGGGGAGATAAATATCTGCAAGGTTGGTCAGGATCCTCGGAGAGGTCATCAAACTCGTCATGTGCCTTTTCTGCTACAGTGTTGTTGAGCAGATCTTGGAGGTCTGAGATGAGTTTCTGAGCAGTTTTGTCCCCTAAAGTGTCATTTCTGGGTCGCTTTATGGCCTGCTCAATCTGGTGGAGAGCTTTTTCAACACCTTTGCGTTTACTATTGACAAGGATCAGCATACACAATCCTCAGAGTATCTTGGCATTATTTGATGGCACGTACTTTTTGACACCTTTCTGCCTGCCAATATGATGGCTGGGGATGATGCACGCTAAATCACCCTGCTTGCATCTACCACAAGATGCATCACTCTGGCTCCGATTGCAGCGGACCTTGCTCTTCCGGCAATTCAGGCAGGCGGCTTGTCGACCTCGCGACTCTTTGCGAGGGTCCGAAGCTGCTAGTGAATTATCCATCACTTGCGGTCAGGTAGAATACGTAAATTATTTATGAGCCCATTCAGTAGCTTCCACAGTAACTAGTTCTGTTTAGTAGGTAGAGAGTCTAAATCACGGGAGCAGTGCAGGAAAGACAAGGGCGGGTGGTTAGACAGTAATTATTATATATATGCTTTTTGTGGGAGAAAGCATTCGTCGGAATGTCATCCACAGTCCACAAATCGAATATTCAAGATAGGTATGATGACCACAGGAGATGTAAAGGGGGATATAAAAGAGGATAATCTCAGGAGGCTACAATAGATGAAGATGTAAATTACTCCAAAACTGAACCATCTCCGAACTGATTGAAACAGGCAGCAGGCCGAGCAAAAAACGTATTGAGTAAAAGAACATAGGCCAAGGCTTTTTTCTCCAAGAGAAGCCGAACGCGGGGGTTGAACCCGCAACCTTAAGATTAAAAGTCTCACGCTCTGGCGATTGAGGTAAGTGGGCTCCGAGACGACCGCGGCCCAATTTTAAATTATATAATCCAAATTTATCAGCCGGCTAGTTACTTGGTGCACCGGACTTGGTCAATGGCGATGTTGCCTTTAGCTTTCACCAAACGCCCCGATTTACTCCAAGTCGCAAAGCATAACTGACACAAATGCAGTGCCGTAATTATGATACAATACAATTAAAGACCCCATGGAAGACCAGAATTATACAACGCAGATAATAACGGAAGGGGGGCATGACCCCGTAAATGTCCCTGGGGTAGTAGCCACACAGCAGGATGTTCGCGGGCTGCTTCCAGAGTATAAGCAAGCTCTGACCTAACTTTCCCCCAAAAATGTGTCGTTACTCCCGTAATTCACATGAAAAAGGAAAGATCAAGAAATAAAAAGGCCAGGACTCAGCCAGCGGCCCTAAGAGCTCGCAGCCTAGCGTCCAAACCATCTTCAAGCTCAGAATCAGCCTGCTTAGAATCCTTGACGTCCTCCTTAGGGGCAGTATCCTGCTCCAGGGCTAACCGCAGATCCACACCGGCATCATCAGCAAGTTGTTCCATCAAACGATCGACCTCGGTTTCGCCCTCAGCCCCGTATTCCTGCATAGAGACACCCTGGGCAACATCCTCAATTGCATTACTAGCGATCTTGAAATCCTCGGAGCGCGCCAGAAAATTATTCGCATGGGAGACTAGGTTCTCAAGATTCACGCTTTTCGAAGCAGCGTCCAGGCCCCGTGATGCCAATGCAAGAGTTCGAGATGTGTCCCGAGTGCTCTGCGCAGCCTTGAGTTCATTGATGATAACATCCGCCCTAGCGGCTTCTGCTCTGAGAGTCACCTGTCTCCGTTTCTCACGTACAGCAGAAGCAGCATGGATACGAGCAATTTGAAATTCACGATTCTTCATTGCTCTGTCAGCCTTGGCTTTTTCGGATTTGAACGTTGCTTCAGCACGGGCGGCCTCTTTTTTCAATCGATTGGAGTGTAACTAGAGAGCGAGAAAGGGGGGTAGGGTAAACGAAGTCAGTGAGGAAACCAAGAGTGTATTGTACGATCATATCGACAAGAGAAAGGGGGGAATGGCAGACCTTGACATTCGTACGCGCTTCAAATATGGGATCCTTCCGAACCATGTTGTCAAAAGCGGAAAATGAAGGGGTGAGATTTTAGAACGGGAGCAGCATAAACCGTGTAAATACACAAGAAGTAGAACGGTTTTTGAATCAAGGCTAAAGGCAGAGAAGTTGTTTGGTCTCAATAAGATGGCGAGAGGGGCAACAATCAGCAACAACTCGAAGAGCTGTGGGTGGAGGGGGCATTGCGTCGCAACGTCATCCCGAACGCCGTATCGTTGCGGAGCCACCACCACACTCCGTAATGCTAGTTAATCGTTCAACTGTTGACTACAGCGAACCTTGCCGGAAATGACACTAGTTGCGACCGGGTACGTTGAAACAAACGCCAGAAGTAGGCCAAGAATAAGTAGGTATGTTCAGACAAATGACATCCGGATGTGTTTGTTAAATAATTAAAATGATTGTAGTAATTTACAGCCAAATCCTCAACTATGCTTGCCCGTAAGCAGAGACGTCAACGCCTCTCGGGGGCTATCTGAACTCCATGAACTCCGTGTACTCCTTTGAGACTTCCTGAATTGACTGCGCCGTCCGTTTCGCTCTGATTTCAAACCACTCAAAATTCGCTTCCGTCGTCCTGGCTTTTCGAGTAGGTCTATCGTCCATGCCAAAGTCAACAAAGACTCCCAGCTCCATTGGACTTCCCTAACACCAGCAGCCGATGGTTCTTGCTTACAAAACTTTTCGCTAACAGCCAGCTGCAATGCTCTGCCCGTCGCATCGCGTAGTGGACGCGCCAAGGCTGGGTTGCACGCTAGAAGTCTGGCGAGAAGTCTCATCCGGAAGACCATGGGGCGGCTCGATGCCTTCGAAGCCGACAGAGTCGGGGTCGAAATCAACCATAGAATCAAATGGAAATGCCGATAGATCTCCTCCGTCGAGAACGTCAAAGGCGAACCCATCTTCAAGGACTGAAGAATCTGACCCAGTGGGTGAATCAACGTTGAATAGGCGGTGGAAGTCATCGTCAGAAAGAGGAGCTGCAACATCATCGGCAGCATGAGATTCAGCGTTTGAGCTGAGGTCGAACAGGGAGAGGGTACTTCCTTCTCCTTCGAGTCCAACGACTGACACTGCAGGTCGCACAACACCGCTGCAGGATGTTGTGTCAGGTCGGAAGACTCAGCCAGAGTTGAAGGCCTAAGAGTAGGAGAGTAATCGGTGATGGACGGAGTTGGAAAGGGAATTCGTTCAAGAGGGACTTCATCGCGTTCCTGTTTGAACAGGGTGGGGGTGAGAGTGGGAGAAGCCGTGGCGGGAGAGCCGGGCTTTGGAGTATTCCCGCGCGAACTGCGGACCTCAGCAGATAGTTGAGCGACTTGTTGATTGAGACGATTGTTTTCGGCTTCCATCTGGGTCAATCGCTGGAGAAGAAACTGGTTTTGTTGCTCCATCTGAATCTTCTCATTCTCCAATTTCTCCATTTCGAGCCTTTTGCGCTCGCGGGAGGTCTGTGCTGCTGCACGATTGCGAAGCACACGTTCAATGCGACGTTGTTCTTTTTCATCTTCTGTTTTTGCCCGTTTTCTTGACTTGGGATCAGCGCCGTCCAGTGCCTCGGACTGGGGTGTAAAACATACCTTGGCGGCAAGTTGGTTTTAGGAACTGGTAATTCTTGACCCCAAGACTTCCTTTTTTTCACTGGCCTTTTTTCCTCTGATTTGCCATTATCCGCGTTTACAGAGAGCTCCTCCAACGAAGTATCCGCTGGAGACACTGTAAGCAATGGGATCTCTGGTGCCGGTGTACTGGCGAGAGAATCAACTGGAGAGAATTCACGTTCCATTTTGCAAGCCTGACGGACTGTTCTTGGATGATCAGGAGCAATCCACCGAAAAGAAGTTTATCTCCACAATATTGGCGGAGAAACAACAATATAGGTGGACACAACCAGATCTGGAAGGAACTCGATGGCGTCTGCTAGGCCGCGTTACAGGAACAAAGGCCACGGTGTCATAACGATTGAAGGCGGGGGTGTAGACCTGGCCAGGTGTACCAGACACTAGGATTAGGACAAGTGTCCTCAAGGACCAGGGAATAATAAAAAGAGTGATGATGACCTCCAGGTCAGCAGGGTGAGGGGGGAGTGAATGGCTCTTTAAAAGGCCAGCGTGGTCAATTCAGGGCGGCCCCCTTCAGTAAGGGGGCGGAGTCATCGTCGTCAGCCAAGTACTGGTAACATTACATATGTATTACCCGGAATCCGCTCCCATGGGGCTTCAGTGATTGAGATCCTGGTAAAGATCGGTACCCATATGTATGAAACCATCTAGCTGTTTTGTGGCTACACACATTACCTATTGGTCTAAAGAGACCTCCCCTGTGTGGCCCTTTTACAGCTCACCCGTCTCACTCATCCATGGATAGTCAAACCCTTTACTTGCGACACTCTCAATTGTGGTGGAACCCTCTGTGGCCCCTCTTTCCCGCCCCCTCTCACAACCTCACCTAGCCTTCTTGCTGTGTAAGCCTACAAGTTCCTGTGCTTTTATTTTAGTTTTCGAGATAGGACGTAGTAACACGAATACATACCTTGCTACTTTGCGATGATGGTATTAAATGCCTAGATGTCGATTAAAGTAAGATAGACAGGGAGGGAGACTGGGATATAAGTAGGATGTACTATTATCATATTCTGTGCAGAGTAGTCCGTACATTCATCACTTCCCTAGATGATCACCACTCCGTACCTAGACCCGAAATTCTTTAGAGCTAGCTCTTTATTGTGCACTACTTTTAGTAGTCAATGTTACCTCCACACCTCCACAGCATGGAGTATGCTTTTCCCAGGCTCTTGGTAATCCACATGAAACTGTGTTGTGCTAGTATGAGCAGTGCGTATTGTTGTTATTATTATCTCCAGCACCGGTGGCAATAATGTTGTAATTGGTGGAAAGCATGATCCACCATGGCGCCATTCTTCGGACTCGGTCGTTGGGGGTCTCAGGGGCCTGAGATTGCGAATCTTTGGAGTCTGGAACAAGACAAGCGGAAGGAATGTGCTAGAACCATTCGGCACCTACGGAGTCGTAGGTACCTGTACCTGAGGTACATTGGTACGCGGACAGTACCCAGTACTCTGTACCTACTACCTAGGATAGGTGAGTACTGAGTAGGTACTTAATTGGTACGGAGTACGGAATATCTACCAAGGTAACTAACTACGTCGTACCAATGTTCCACCATCCTACTCCGTATTCTGCGGTGACGGCGAATTACTTGAAGCGGTATAGTGTTCTTACTTAGGCATAGTGCTATCTGATGCGTGGAGGAATAGTTAGTTAACTATAGTTAACGTTAACTAACGTAACCGGTAAGCGAGCCGCCATTGTAAGCGAGCCGCCACTTGACCGCGTTTTCTACGACTAGATAAGATTCAAGCGCCTTTTTACCAACAAAACAATTG
>KZ826089.1:0-29312 GCA_003184645.1 Aspergillus ellipticus CBS 707.79
TATTTATTTTATTTATTTTATTTATTTTATTTATTTTATTTATTTTATTTATTTTATTTATTTTATTTATTTTATTTATTTTATTTATTTTATTTTAATTTTTATAAATGTATATTATATTATATATTATTAATTTGTTTTTAAATTAATTTTTTTAATAAACTTTAACTAGATATCTAGTAGAAATATATATAATTATTTAGTAAAAAGATTTTTATTTCTTTATTTCTTAATTAATATAATATTTTAATTATATTATAAATATATATTTTAGTTTAGATTAGTAATCTAAAAAAATATAAATATATAAAAATCTTTTAATTATATATAGTATAGAAAATAAATTTTAATAATTAATATTAAATAATATATTTATTAACTTCATTTTTATTTTTTATTTATAAATAATGATATTTATAAATAAATATAATTAAATATATATTTTACTAATAAAATCTAATTTATTAAATTATTAATAAAATATTAAAATATAGAAAATAAAACTTTTTAAGAAATTTATAAAATAAAATAATAAAATTTAAATAAAAATCTTATAATTTAATATTATATGAAAAAAGTTTTATTTTTTACATTTTATCTACTATTTATATATAATATATTATATTTAATTTTATTTAGATAATACTAGTATATTTCTAATAATAGTTATACTATATATAATATTATATTATTTTATAAATATAATATTATAAAATCTATTTAAAAAATTATTAAAAAATTATTTATAACAAGATGTATACTAAATAAAAATTAAATATTTTAAAATAAATAAAAAAAATAAATAATTTTTTTTAAATATAAAACTATATTATTATAAAAATAAAAAATTAAAATATAATTAGTTCTTTAATATTATTATATATTTTTTATTAAATATATTTAAATATAATCTAAACCTTTATTCAATATATTTAAAATATTTTTTAATATTTTAAAAACTTTTATAACTTTTGTATTTTATTTATTTTATTGAATTTTAATTATTAAATTTGTTTAATAATAAAAAAAATATTAAAACATTATTTAAAACTAATTTTTAAACTAATAGCTTCTGGTTTATTAGTAATTTTAAAAAAATATATTTTTTTAAGTAGTTAAAATAATAAAGAATTAGAATATAATAAAATTTATTTATTAAAATAGAATATATATTAATTAAATAAATAAAAAAATAAAAAAAATAAATAAAATAATCTCTATTTATAAACTAAACTGATTTTTAAAAATTAATAATTCAAAAAAAGTAAACTACTATCTTATTTTAAATAGAAAATTAAAAAATAAAAATTAATAATATTATAACTTAGTAGCTATTTCTAAACCTGTTATTTACTAATCTCTTATCCTAAAGATCTGGATTATCTGATATAGATTATATTTTCTATATATATACAGAATCTCTAAATATAAATAATATTATTACTGTATAAACTATTACTATAATAATTCTATTAGTATTACTGTTTATAAACTCTAGCCTTAGTATATAATCTATTATATACATTACATAGAACTGTTTATATACCTATACTACAAAACTAGGTCTTGAAATAAATAGGGGGTTAGGAGACATCTGTGAGGACTTGGTCAACCTCCTATATAAGGAATACGCGTTTTAAGCCTTCGGGCTTAGTATTCTAGCCTTTTACTGATAGTCTAGCAGTTATTATATATAGCAGACCCTCTGAGAGTATATTTAAAAATAAGATTTATAATATAATACTAAATTTATAGTCAGATGTTTAAACTGCAGAAAATATATACTCAATAATTTTCTAACTAATAATCTTAATTAAAGACTAGCTTATCTAAGTAGTTTAATATTTCTTACTAATTCCAGTAAGGTCTACTATAATTCAGGATAAGCTACTAGTAAAAACAGAAAAAATATAAGAATTTAGTTAATCTTCTATATAAGAAATGTATTTTCTAAGCCTTCGGGCTTAGTATTCTAGTCTTTTACTGATAGCCTAGCAGTTATCATACGCAGCGGACCCCCTGGAAGCACACCTGGGAGTAGCGTTCGTGACAGCATCCGGCACCTAAACCCGGCTTCTGCTATCCAACTGAGCCTATTGAATCATAATAAAAAATGAACATCAGAAAGTTTCTATGCACACTGATCAGTATTTCTTACAACCCTGGGCACATCAGTAAAACTAAACAGTGCAAATTATGCATGATAATGTATTGAAAATAAAGGTATACATGCAATTTTAGCTGTCCTGTTAATATACCTAAAGAAAATCAACTACTAAAGGAAGGGGTTGTGGTTTAGTGGTATAATATTCCCTTAGCATGGGAGAGGTCCGGGGTTCGATTCCCTGCAACTCCAATTTTTTAGCCTTTTATTTACCCAAAAGATAAGGAAAGCATGTTTCTTTTTTGCCCTAATCTATGCAGTAATTCTTAAGGGATAGTATATAACAGGCTCCTATCCTTTATTACTGGGTGAATTTTTCTTTTTACAGGCTGATTAGTGGACATTTTTGCTGGCTTAAAATAAGTTGTTTGCACTATAACGTGTATGACTTAATCTATACAGAACAGGCAACTTGAATAAATATACTGACAGGTACTATTATGGAATTAGAAAGGCAACACTAGCTCTATTCATAGTAAGGCGGACAGAGAGCGTGCATGATATGTATTTAGTAGCAGTTCCTGTAAATGATTAACAAGATTAATTATTTAGTTGACTGCACATTATCCGAATAGTTTATATTCATTATCTACAGCAAATCAGAGGCCAAAAACAGAGAGGTTATAAAAGTCAGGTGGAATGTATGTTAACAATATATCGATACTAATTAATATTCAGACAGATAAACAGATTCCTTTTCTTTGAAGATACAGGGAAGGGGCTTTGTATGATATTAAGCTCTAACAAGTATGTTGGAAAAAAATCTGGAGCCAGAATAATCCCTGAAGTCATAACGAAACTTGCGAATTAACCCATTCTTTATCTCATGGAGAGGCCGCCATGTTCAGAGTAGGGGCTATCATTTAAAGCGGAGCTCACGGTCTCATGGCACATTTAGAAACCCCAGGGCTTTCGATAGCGACGACGATATGCCCAAGCAAATGAAGCAGTTGCGCAAGTAAAAATTTACCCTCTCAAGTGACTGTATCCATGCGGAATCCTTGATTCTGACCAGTCACTCCACAATGACTGATCTTTTACTTTGGGGATGTTGTCCTAGCAAAAGCCCTGCTTTCCATTTACCTTTATATGGTAGGTTGCTTTTGCATATGTATGAGCTGGGTCTCTCAATCAAGGTGCAAATATTCACTCCCCCGGTAGTAGGTTTGGCTGTTTCCCAGCAGGAATTCGCACCAACGTAGCGGGCATTGAAAGGTTGTCATGCATAGCTCTGCTTTCAGTATCCGATGGCAGCTCCGTCGAGGTTTTTAGCCCCCCCGCTTTCGCTATCAATTAGAAGATCTCTGTTAGCACCGACAAAGAGAAATACAGAAATAGAGAACAATGAACCTACAAGAGGCCATGCTGATTGCTCGCAGTACGTTGTCCCAATTGGCAAGAACGTAAGCAACAGCTAAAATTCATGATAGCGACAGAGTTAGCTAGGAAACGTCCAATAACAATATCAGTTTCTGTCAAACCTTGTGTGCCATCCTTGAGTGTCCCTATTTTATTTTCTAAAGCTTGCATTTGCAAGGCCAGGGCACTGCTCATGTCACGAAGTTGTTTCAGATTATCCAACTCGGCCTTTTTTGATGCAATACGGGAGGCTAAAATAGAAGACTGCTGCTGAGTAACAGAAGGTTGCTGATTTGGTAGACGAAGTGAGGATGCTGCAGAAGCTCCTGGAGGAAACATCGAAGTATGACGAGACATAAATGCCATGCCGACACGAAGAGTAACTCGGATTCTTCCAATGGATATGAAATCGGATGTAGGTAAGCTTTGATTACGTTATATTAGATACTAGTCGCAGTTAGAGAAACTCGAGAGGGCCTTAGAAGCAGCAGTTGCTAAGTCGTATATTAGCCAAAGTGAGTTCACAGCAGTTAGCCAACCAAGGGGAAATACGAGGAATAGGATGAATGATGTTTGTGCTTGCCCGACACTGGCTTGGATGACACCAACAGTTCACACTAGTCCCGATCAGGACAATTATCAACAACTTCAACAACCACAATTCTTCCGCCACACCCGCTTTGTTTACTTCGCTTGCCTCCTTTGCACTCCCAACTCATGATATAAAGCATCACTGAAATTTTGTCCCATCTCGACTATATTGCATTTTAATGAACGGGGCTGCTCATGATTTGTTGGACCATCGGGAGTTTGACCGCGTGTTAACCCGGAAGTAACGGCAGCAGGCCACCTTCATATGCCAATATGGCCCGTTTAAATGAGTCGACGGCCCCAGTGGAGCCCATTGAAGCATGTAAGTCTCCAAGTTGTACCATTCTCTTGCAATATGTCTGATGAATGGCCCTGATATTTGCATTACCATAGTAAAAAGGCGGTTTGTTCGGCAGAACCGTGAGATCGCCAGAGTGAATTCGATACAGTCCCTTCGCATACGCAGTCTTGAGTCCGAAGTTTCTCACTTTCTTTCGGAGAATGTTTCCCTCAGGGAGCAAGTGATTAGTCTTACCCAAGAGATAGAGAGATATGAGGCGGTTAAATCGCTTCAAGACGGAGTTAACGAGATCAAGGCAAAGTTAGACGACAAGCTTATGGAGCTTGATCAGTTGGTGACAGAACTGGGGACATTGCCGCGCACATTTTGTAACAGGCTTGGTGAAAAATCTCTTTCTATAGACCGAAAGAAACCGACTCAATCGATATTAGATTGGAGGTCCAAAACCACCGATCGCGATCCCAACGTCGCAAATGATGAAGGGGGGGGGCTTCCAGTCATTCTTGAGGATAAATGTTACCCTAGAAGGACTTTGGAGTGAGTGATGGAGGGTTTTATTCTTCGAAGCAGGTTGCTGATTATTGATAGACCACAGGAATTACAAGCCACCACAGAAGGTGGCTCAGAACCTAATATATCCTTCGATCAGGAGAAGCCCAGATCTTTGCAACAGCATGCAGGAGATGACGATCCCTTTTCAGCTCGACCACAACATTTCAATTACCCCCAAAGATTGGGCTATGGTGCTACTATGCTAGATGAGGATGAGGCTTTTCTCCCCCCGACATTTGAGACTAGGAAACGAAAGACGCATAATCCTGCACATGGGGATCTGCAGACCCATGAGATGCATTCTGAATCATCTAAAGGTCAAGATGACTCGGAGGTTAGGCTAAACCGTGGCGCAAAGCGCAAATTTTCGGTACATCACAAAGAGGAACTAGAGTCCGCATTGATGCAAGAGGAGGGTCCTCAGTTTAACCAGCGGTCCCGCCCACCCTCGACTACAGCCAGGCAATCCTCATCACCATACGTTGATGATTCGACATCAGAAGGAAAGATTCAGCCGTCGAAGGAAGGCACTAGCATTTACAGACAAGCCAAACGAAAAGTGCTCGAATATAGTATGTGAATTGCCATCCTTACTATGAATTTGACTGGTTGACAAAAAGTAGAAAGCACAAATGTTACCATGAGCACTCCGCAGAAGGAATTTACGACAGGGATGCAAGAGCCGGTGTATAAGATCTCTGTGAATTCCCCATCCAATGCGGTAGACGGGAAAGGTGGGACCCACTACGCACAGCCTGAAGCAGGTATAAATCATGAAAATTGCATCGCATCTGGACAGGATGGAGACGAGGGAACTAGAGAGACCGGAGAAAGCAACGAGGCTGCCAAGGTATCAAAGTCTTTGGCAAAGAAGCCGGAATTGCAATCATCGACGACTGATATTGCATCACGAGATGAACCAAAAGCAATGGCAGATGTGCTCTCTAGCACAGCAAGGCCTGCGAGACGTCAGAGAGCTATTGTAAGCTACGCAGAGCCAAACTTGCGACACAAGATGAGACGTCCAACAAACAATTTAATAGCGGCTGTTGGAGAAAACCAAACAAGACGAACTTCGCATCCTCGCAGTGCACGAGCGGACACAAATGATGATGAAGATGGACACAACAATTGGAAGATGAATGTTCAAAGGCAACGAGGAAAATCAGACTGTACAGGCCGAGATCTTCAATCGCCATCGATAGATGCTCTGTCAAGTTCCTCTGCAATGAACATGGTCTCTCAGAGAAAACGCAAGACCTCACCAGCAAGTAGATCCGGCGATTTATCTCCCCAAATCATCACAGAGACTACCGAGGATCACTCAAGTGTTTTCCAAGCGGATAAAAGCAGCCACGAAAGATCAGGAGATAAGAATGATGAAGAGACCCAGCTGCCGCAAATTCTCGACCATAAATTGAGAAGGCCCCCGAATAATTCTTGCAAATCAAGAAAAATCACAAGCCGACAGCCTAGACGACATTCTTCGAACCCCGACTCCTCCGAGCAAAGGGCACTGCATTCAATAAACAGTGTCACTTTGGGTATAGAAACCCATCTCAGCTCGCCATCAAAGGGCTGTGCAGAGGTTGCTTTCCCAAAGTCTGTTAAGAACTCTCTGAAGCTAGACTCACATACACCAGCTCTAGCAGAAAATACTCAGATCCACTTGCCTTCCATAAACACTGAGGAATCTAGGCGCGGGCGGCGTGTTGCCGCCGCTGCTGCTAGAAGGAAAAGCATGATGCTGTGAATGCTCAAAGCCGATGATGAGCAACCTTACTGTGGACCATCAGTCATCTACCATAATTAGAAATATGTATTGGAGGTTTTTGTTAAGATGTATCATAATTAAGGAGCGATGTCTACACTTCCAGCAGTGCCCCATATTGAATCTGCTCCCGTACACAGTATTTATTTAGATACTCCACAGGTATCAAAATTATTTAGGGGATTTAATCACATGAAGGGAAGCAAAGCAGGAAGAAGCTCCAGAAACAATAGTCAGAATCCATGTCACTGTCTGTAATCAGTTGGACAACTTGGTTCCAACAGAGCATCGATAACAATACCTCCTTACTAATTCAACCACCAATATAGACCATATAGAGTGGCGGTTCTAGGCAAATTCTCTCCGTTCAGGTAGCAAGTTGCAGCCCCTTTCACGTAAGAGCTTACTGTAAACGTCAACGTCGCGCATTCACTGGTTTTGGCATCTTCTCGTATGCATTAGGGCTTGGTTTTCTCCGCTTGGTATTCACCCCAGGGCAGTTTGTAGAATATGTAGTTCGCCCTCTTCCCGACGAATCTCCTAGGTCTTGATCGGTTTGGCTATTCCTTTGATCTAGGGATCGATGGTTTCCTGTTCTTCTATGGCAATCCAATTCGCTATCGTTATCTGTATCGGAATCAGATGTACCGGAGTCGGAAGATTCGGAGTCGGTGAAACTATCATTCAAAGTTCGACTTTTGTGATAAATGCAACATACTGCAATCCGTGCGGGATTTTTGGTAGGAACCATTAGCTTGAGCTTGAAGGTCAAAGCCGCTGCCCCAGGGGAAATTTCTGGACTGATCTTACCTTTTGAACTCTTCTTCCCCAGTCCCTCATTGTCTATGACGTCTTCACTCCACCTTATGCGCCGGGGTGTGCTTTCACTTTGATTGATGCCTCTGGAGGCAGGCTCATTCTCTGCTCTTAACCTAAGAGTGGCTGGGACACGATGAGCCGATGGATTGGAGGATTGTCCAACAGCCAACTCGACCTGGGAACTGTTTGCTGTGTTTGGTGATAATTGATGGATCCGAGACATGGTCAAAGATTCCAATGGGTGGGTAGTCAAAGACTCGGCGACATGTAGCTAAAACAAAAACGAGCCTAAATGCGCATGTGCAGTACCTTATGTATGGTCCGGCTGTCACACACCGCCTTTCAACTCAGCGGTTTGACGTAGTGGTAACACATTCAGGGATCTAGTCAAAAGAACATTGGGGTTGGTAATATTCCATGAGAGGTATGAATTTCTGTAGCCGCCAGTGCTATGGATTTAATGATATCTTGGACGTACAATGTTTACTTAATGAATAGCCCAAAGAGCCTCTGGAACCTGTGGAAATGCCAAGTCTGCGGTCTTTTTTTTTTTTTTGGCTACGTCCTTATTTACGTCAATCCGGCTTCCCCATTCTCGTTCTAATGGTTACGGGTTGTTCAGAGAAAATAGTGTTGTCTCCCTTCTTCCCCGAAAGAGGTCCCTGTTGTATAGCTGTGACGATAAACGAAAGGTCAATGGCATATTGTATGGTCCTTTCAGAGATAAAGGACTGTTATTACATGGGGTCCATCTGGAGAAATAGAAAATAGAATATCGCCAATGGCGACCAAACGGTACTTCCTGAAACCAGTTTGTTGCATAAGAACTGCAAGCCCCAAAATCAAAGTCCATAGCAGGACCAGCCGTCAGACCAATCATTACTGGATACAGCGCCAAATCCTTTGCTGTTATGGGACACGGCATTAATGGTCGACAGCGCAAATTCGGGGCGCAATTCTTTGTCTAGTCATAGCTCATCCTCTTGATCCATCTCAGACGGTTTCAACAGACCCCCAACTCTCATTGCACGATCTCGTTCCGCGGCTTTAGCATCTCGCAAGGCTTGTTCCCTTTCTTCCGCGTACAGGTCTGCGTTATCATCGGAGAATTCTTTGAGCGATATCAAGAAATCTCGCAAGTGTGTCTTGAACTTGTTGAAGTCATCGTTGAAAGCAAACAACCCGACAACGAACTGCTTGATCTGAAGCCTTTACGATGTCAGATTTCGAGCCAAAAATGGTAGTGGTTCTACTGAACATACTCTTGGAGATTCTTGAAGGCGTTTTGCAGAAGATTTGCAACATATTCTTGCAAAAAGTCTTTATTAGATGTTCCCAGAGGGGCCTGCTCTGGGGAGTAAATCGGATCCTGCACCTTCCCAGATTCAATAAAGTAGAACATGCGCGACAAGAGCATAGCCTGAGACTTGAATCCTATTATAACACGTGTTAGCATGATCCTACTGAAAATGATTTCATGACTGCGCACCGGCTTTGTGATCACTATCAGTGAGGACGAAAAATACATCCTGCAAAATAGGAATGTAAAACTGACGGAAGAAAATGTTGGAAGTCTGTGCATCAGTGTCGGCCATGTTGTTCATTAGTTCCAGGCACATTGTGAGGCCAGTATTTTCAACCTCGCGGTTGTCATGTTTGCTAGCCCACATGCAAGAATCAATCACAAACTTGAACTGCGTAGCATCAAGTTTGAGCAATGCTGGAAAACAGTACAGATTGATCGCTTGGAGCAATTTGAAAAACTGAACACGGTGTTCTGGATATTCATGGAAGTCCTTATTAATCATCTCCAATGTGCATTCAAAGACACTTTCCATAATCAGAGGGACCTTGTCTTCCATCAAGTTCTGGCGGGTGGATATCAGCTTTTGACATAAAATTTATGAGTTTGACGTTTTCCAGCGAAGGCTGACATACGTGCAATTTATGAATAATTGTCGTCATGACATTCAGCACCTCCGCCTCTCGTGCATCGGGCACATTTCGATTGTAGTCCATAAGCACAGCTTCGAGTAATGCGGGGACCATGTTTGCATTGACCATTTCTAAGTCATCAGCTTTCTGCACATATGTATCAATGAGTTTGAGGATTTCTTTTTTGATCGTCCTGAGCCCTCTGACTTTGGGGGTCTTTGTCGCGATGTTTCCTGTCGAAAGTTAGAGATAAATTCAAATTCGATATATTGGGAGGAAATTAATGGAGTAGAGAAGACTCGAATTGGCCATATACCGCATATGGGAAGATGTAATGGAGAGGGGCAGGGGTGTTTCTGTACCATCATGAGCGACAGCATCACTGATCAGCTGGCTAGAGGCACGGAACATGTTCAGCATGTCGTGGTATATACGCCCGAGCTGAGAGTAGAAGTAGGTGCCGATTGACGAACAGGCCGCAACGTTCGTTTTCATGATGTTTCCAATGATTTTTATCGTTTCTCCATCTTGTAGAATTGCGGGGGTTTGATTAGCCTGTACAATGATAGCGTCCCAGGCCGAGTTAGGCAAAGACATCAGATTTTCAATCAACCGATCCTGAAGACCTTTCTGGCCTTGTGCAGATATCATGTACCCACAGGCTTCATAGAAAGTGTGGACCTGCTGGGGTGATAGGTCACAAGTGATCTTCCTCATGTTACGAACTATTTCTTCAATGAATGGTTCGTTTTCCCCCGGCTGAAGAGCAACAAAGTGCCGTCTGCATTTGTTGGCAATCTTGATAAATGTATCACAAGCCATGTCCTGGACGCCTGGTTTAAATTAGACATGACTTTGGTGCTTTGAACGGCTGTAAAACTAACCTTCGTGTGTTTCATGCATAAACTCGAACAGCTTGTTAACGACCGTCTTCAGAAATTTCCAGTGAGCTTTCAAAAACCTCGGGTACTGTCCCACAATATACATGATATTACTAGCAACGACAGCTTTGTTATCCTTCCCGCGCTTCATTTCAGTGAGACCGAGGAGATCCTTAATGACATTGACCAGGAACCGCTTTTCTGTTTCTTCGTTCATGGCTCCAGAGATTGAACCGATCGCCCAGCAGAGAGTATTACAATTGGCCCATGACCACTCAGACCCGTCAACCTGTTTGGCTAGCTTTTCGATCATAATATTCTCTGTATCGACAACGTCCAGGTGTGTCAAATAGACCAGACATTCACGTATTGTCTTGTATAGCTGAATAGTATCGCTTTCCTTGACGAATTCGCGAACAATTTCGTCTTCGTCGTTCTCGACGATCAGGACTTCCTCAGGACGGACCATCTTTTCAATCATAACTGTGCGTAGACTTGATAGAACTTCTTCGTATTTGTGTTTTCGAAGAGGATAGTTGGCAAGGGTGCTAGGATGCGGTGCGCCTCCGTTCGAAAGACCACTAACCCCCATACTCACTAGAGGATTGATTTCTGTGATAGGGAGCTGCTGCATCTCTTCATATAGTTCCTGCACCAGCCTTGTCCAATATTCCAAGCAGATCTTAAAGACCTCTCTATCATCGATTTGACTGATGCGGATGAGGTAGAAATGAGCGTGAGTGAGATAGTCGCGATTGGGCAGTTTCTCAATAACCTAGCTAAATTAGTACATCATTGACCCTCACCATCTCTTTGTTATGGTGAGATAGGTAAACCAACATTTAGATGAGCGCTAAAGAAGCTGCAGAGAAAAAGAGCCAGATTGAGTACAAACTCTTGGTCTCGCGAGTTGCTTTTGGCATATGTTTGCTTCAGATCCATTGATAGGGGGATAATCCTGGACACTACAGTTAAAGTCTCTGTGAACATATGAACCAGCCTTTCGTCGTAATTGTAGGGGTTGCCAATCTGTAATCCGCCGATCTCAGTCAGGCACTTCAGCGTCACATTGCGAAACTCGGGAACATCTAGAAACCGCGTCAATAAGGTATTTATGATGGGCGTCTCAAAGATATATCCTAGGGGGATCCAGTTCAAAAAGCGAAGCAGTGTCTCCAATGTAGCCTTGACAAGGCTCGGCTGGTTGGCCGTGTTGAGAACCTCGGAGCAAAGCTGGAAGATTGAAGAAAACTCTTGTGTCATGGAGGTCTTCAAGTTTCTCGCTTTCACAGAGGTCATCTGGTCCTGTGAAAAGTCGAATACTTCCTCGGATAGCAGACGAAGGATTGCCATGTTGTTTTCACAAATGGATAGGCTCGTATGGCAAGACGAAATGATTTCGTTGATAAAAGTTGGCCAGTTGTGCGGCCACTCCTGCTTCAGAATTGAAACAAGAACCAGGTTGAGCTTGTTTAGAAAAGCCCGCTCGCTCCTCAATTTCTCTTCCGATTTTGAGTTCTCAATGATAAAATTGACGATAAAATTTCGAATACCTGGCATTGTTAGTTTCAACCCGTAGTTGATAGCGATGATTTCGGTTTACCTAGACATTGCTCTCTAGGCAGAACCTTCCATCGCGTCATAATAACATCGTCCAGAACTTGAAGAGCAAGATCTAATATTATCAGCGCACACCCGGCAACGATATAGAAAAGATCTTAGATCGCACATTTGGTCTGTGGATATGAAGACTCCTGTAGAATATTTCCCACGATTAACCAAGCATCCGGGTTTTGCTTGAACTGGTCACCAAAAATGAGTTAGATCGAGTGAGAGATCCGACGTAACCTCTGGCGCTCACCTCTGTCAGGGTCTGCTGAGCTTGTTTTTGCTACCGAGGGATAATTCAGATCAGCGCTTTGTTCATTCCAGATTCCCTAGGAAGTAAATATTATAATGAAATAACGCTCTATCGCAACTTACCAGGTCCCCCTTGCCCTCATAGAAGGCGCGGACAGTGTTGTCCAACTCCTGTATGGAAACAGACATTCCGCTCCAGGGCTTGACAATACCGCACTTGGCACACCTTGGCCTTCAATAGACGATATAGGGAAGCGAGGTCAGTAAACGACTCGAAAGGGTCTAGAGAAGGCCGTCAATATTGAAGACGTAGAGGAATACGTAGGCAGAACGTATGGTGGGGTAAGAGCCTTTCTTGGAGGGGTTCGTCGGAGGTAGAGTGAGCTTAGAGCAGACTACTGCCTGAAGATGCACCAGTCTTCGAGGAGCAGAAAGGAAAGTGGGGTAGGTCAACTGTAATTTTGGATGTGAGTTCTGGCCTTGGGCTATGGGTATCTGGGAAAAAAAACAATGTCTACGGGGTAGTACTGGCGGTGAGATCAGCGCGTGTGTTTGCACTCTGTGACTTTAGGTATCGGGCCGGTGCGATGTATCTCCATTATGTGATTAGTCATCACTGAGTGTAGTTAGCCGCTAACTGCATGGTTGGTTACTTGGATGCTTTACATATTAATTAATCAAGAACCTGTTAAATAATAGATCATTTCTAGTAAATCAATTAACCCATCAAGTTACATAGAAATTGGCTTACTTTATACTTACCGAAGCTGCCAATTGATGTACTTAGCAGCAGCTATACCTTAGTAGATAAGCTGGCCTTCAGTAGAGTAAGGAAGCTAAGACGATGTAACGTAATCGGTAAGCGAGTGGCCAGTGTAAGCGAGTGGCCACCCGCGCGCGTTTCCCACGCGTCACCCAGAATATGAAGCTATTCAACCACCCACAACTCCACCAAAAATATCTTGATTGAAAAAATCCATGGAGGAATAGGAAGGCTGTATATATCTTATTTTAGAAACTTTTTAAAAAAGATTTAATATTTTTTATAATTAAAGCAGCAGTTATTTTTGATATACTATATATAATATTTCAGCAGTATCTTAAAAATATTAAAAACTATACTAAAACTTATAAAAATAGTTAAAAATTAATTATTTTTAAAAAATTAAATTCTCTTATTTATAAAATAATATTTTTATTTTCAGTTATTATATATTTAAATAATAATTAATATTTTTTTTAATAATATAATCTAATGTCTCTTATATCTGTAAATAAGAAATAAATTCATAACTTTATTGAATATTATAATTCTTGAAAAAATTATTTTTTTAAAAAAATATTACTATTGATATATAAAATATAAAAATTTAAAATCTTAAATAACTAATTTAATTGTATATAAATTATTAAAATAAAATATAGTATTTTTAATAAAAATATTTAAAAGTTTAATAAAATAGATATTATTATAAAATTAGTAGTTATAATATATATAATTATATGTTTTAATTATATTAGTTAACTATTTTTTATATAATATAAAAATTATAAATAAATAATTTTAATTAAATATATTAATATTGCTGGTATAGTCCTGCTATTATATTTAATTTTTAAAATTAAAATTTATATAAAAATATAATATTAAAACTATATTTTAAATAATTAGTATATTAATTTATTATTAAATAATTAAATATTTAATAAAATCAGCTTATTTTAATTTTAATTTTATTTTGGTTTTATTATTAAAAACTGGTATATAAAATAATATAATCTTTTAATTTTTAATAATTATAATTTTTATTTAATATTTAAATTTAATAATTCATACAATTAAAATAGTATTATTTTTATTTATATATTTTTATATTTATTAAATCTCTATTAATTTTTAGATATTATTTATTTTTTATTATTAAACTAAGTTTATAATAATATAATAAAATAATTAATATATTAAAAAATTTATTATATTAATATGATAGGATCTACTTATCAGGGTAGGTCGCCTGTTGACTAGATAAGGAATCAACCATAAAATACTATTAATTTATAATAGAACAGATAAAGATAGTCTATATCTACAGAATAGACTAATCTTTAAAAAATTAGTAATAGATTAGTAAGACTTACTACTATATACTAAGCAGAGGGGTCAGGACCCTTTATTAATAATTTTATAATTTTATTAATTATCTTATTAATATATTATCTTAATATCCCTGATTACTGTAGACCAGTCTATTTTATTATAAATAATATCTTTCTACTAGACTGAACGACCTGGGTTAGTCTGTATAGAAATAGTTTTATAATTACTAGATAAAATAAAAATAATAATAACTAATAAATTGTAAGATATTTAAAATTACAGTTTTATAAATCTGATAAAATACTAGTATAGAATATACTATAATCTGTATAAAAGATATAATATATTAATAATATTAAATTAGTTTATATAAAATAAAATTTTTATATTATATTATTACATATTAAAATAAATAAAAAACAATTTTATATGTTATTTTTTTTATAATCTTTTTTTTATTTATTATATTATTTATTTTATTTTTCTATTTTTTTTATTTTTTTTTAGTATTTTATAATTATAATATTATTCTCTTTTAATATTATATCTTTATTATTTTTTTAATTAAAGTTTTTTAAAATATTTTATTATATTTAATATATACTGTCTATTAAGATTAAATATATATTTTATATATATTATTTATATATAATTAATAAAATCTTTAATTCTATTAAAACTATTATATTTAATATTAAATATTATTTTAATATTTATATATTTATATTATATTATTTATATTTTAAAAATAAGAAAACCTGTACTTCAGTATATTTTATTTTTATTTTTTATAATATAATTATAATAATAATATTAGCTAGATTATAATAGAAGTATTAAATAATATTTATAATTTAATATCAGTAGTTAATTAATAAATAAATATTTTAAATAATAAAGAGTAGTATAATAATATAAAATATATTATTTTAAAAACGATTTATAATTTAATTATAATTTTTAATAATTCTGAATCTGTATATACTTATAAGTATAATTTTAAGAGTACTCAGAAGATAATATATATAAATATATATTGAAATAAAACTAGTTTTATTAATTAAATAAAAATATTTTTTTATAATATAGTTTTTACTTCTTAGTATTTATTAATAATTTTTTTAATTTTTTTCTATAGATACTACTACGGCTAAATATTTTAAATATAATTATATTTTATTCTTATATTTATTACTAGAGGATAACAGCTATATTAATTAAATATTAATATTAAAATATTATTTAAAGATCATTATTAATATAATTAATAAATAATATTCTAATATTACTAAAAATTCTATTTTAAAAAATAAAAATAATTTTCATAATTTTACTATAGATTTTTCAATTATTAGTTTTATTTAAATTTGTTTTATCTATATTTTTAATATTTAAAAAGTTTCTAGTCTTTATTTATATTTAGAATTTAATTAGAAATAATATTAGTTAAATATATATAAATATTTTTTATTATTTTATAATAAAATAAATTAATATAGGTTTTAATATATTTAATTTATAATAATAAAGATTTATAGTTATTATATATTTTAATTTATTTATTAAATATAAGATCAGTATCAGTAGTTATCCAGTAACAAGTTCTTATAATTTTATTAATTTTTATAATTTCGAATATTTTTTTTAGTAATTTCTAATACAATTTTATATATTTACTATATTTTTATCTAGAATTTACTAATTATATTTGCTTAGCTAGTTTTTTTATTTAATTAAATAATAGTTTTAATTATTATAATATTAGTAGTTTTTAATTTTTTTAATTTTCTATTTATTCTTATTATTAAAATTAAATATTAATAATAATTTTTTACTATTTTTATCTATATTTTATAATTCTAGAAAAAAAATATAAAAAGTATTATAAATATGTTTATATTTTTTAAATAAATATAATTAATATATCTGGATTCTAATAGATTTAAAAATCCGGAAAAACTTTATAAATTTTTTAAATTATAAGTTTTAAATTAATAATTTTACTAAATTTTTTTTTAAAAAAAAAATTATTTTTAATATTTATTATAGTATTTGTTTTATTTTTTTATTATTTTTTACTTGTTTTTCTATAATTATTTTTATTTTTTTTTAAATTTAAACAGTCTATCTTATATTGCTGGAATCTTTTTTTTAAAAAAAATAGTTCTGATTCTGATATAAAAGTCTAGTAAATAATTATAAATAATAATATTGAAATTTTATTCTATAGCTATACTATATATATTATTATAAATAAATTAAATAAAAAATAAGATTATAGATTAGTTTATATTAAAGTTTTAAAAATAATATTTTAAATAATA
Organism: Aspergillus ellipticus CBS 707.79; assembly: GCA_003184645.1. Taxonomy (NCBI): domain Eukaryota; kingdom Fungi; phylum Ascomycota; class Eurotiomycetes; order Eurotiales; family Aspergillaceae; genus Aspergillus; species Aspergillus ellipticus. The sequence continues at coordinate 16,656 of KZ826089.1, forward strand.
TTTTAAATAATATTATAAAATTTAATTTATTTATTTTATTTAATTATCAGTTTAAGCATAAAATATAATTAATAATTTTAAAATAATATGATTATTATATATTAAATTAGACTAGGATCTGCTAGTAAAAATTAAATTTTAATTAAATAGAATTTTTATTAGAGATTTAAAAATAAATTTAATTATTTGATAGAATATTTTTATTAAATATAAAATATTAATTATTAATAAAATAATACAAAAAATAATATTTTAAAACTTAGTTTATAATAATTAGAATATTATTAATTTTTTTTATATTATAAAACTAGTAGTAGTCCTGTAATAAAATTTATTAAAATGTTTTTAAAAAAAAATAAAATAGAATTAATAGTAATTTAAAAATTTTATATATTTAATTTTTTAAAGCAGTAATTCTTTAATATATTAAATATATTTTAATATAATCAATAATATTTTATTATAATTTACTTTAATAAATCTTTTTTTATAATAATTTCTTTATATAAATCTTTCTAAAGTATTCTACTAGAGGGTTATTATAGTATAGTTTAATAAATTATTATCTTAATAATTTAGAAGATAGAGTATAAAAATAATTTTTAAAATATAAATATTTAAAAACAATAATGTTCTAGTATTTATTTTTAGATAAGTTTTATTAAATAAATAATTTTTATTTTTATATTTCTAAATTTTTAATTTATAATTATAAAATTATTTTTTATAATTGAGAATTATTTTATTTCAAATATAGAATTTTTATAGTATATACTTATATTATTATAAATTAAGAATTAAATATTTTTTAAACACTTTTTTTCGATAATCCAGTTAGCTGTTTCTATACTAATTTAATTATTAAATTTAAAAAATTTAATATTATATAAATATTAAATCCAGAGTAATCCTATGTATCTTAAAGTTTGAAGTAGGATTTTATAAAATCTCTTATTTTAAAAGATAATTTATTTATAAATTAGAATTAAAATATTTTTTTAAAACTAGTTTAATTTAAGTTTCTGTAAGGTTTTTTAAAGATTTACTTATAAAATTAGATTCTTTTACCTAATATTTAATAATAAAATTAAATAAAATAAGAAAAATAAACTATTTAGTTTTTTTTATTAAATTAAGTTTAATGTATAAATAATTATAAAATTTAATTATATATAAAGACTTTTTCAAATATTAATATTATTATTTAAAAGAAAAAATAATAATAAAATTTTTTAATTTAAAATACTATAATTTAGCTTAATAATGAAGAATTTATAAAACTAGAAGATAATTAGATAAAATATATTATTTATATTAGATTAAAATAGAATCTTATTTATATTTTTTTTAAAAATATTAATTTTAAAACAGCAGGATTTTATAAAGTTTTAATAAATTAATAAAAATATTTATTAAAAAATAGTAATAAATTAATAAAATAATTATATTTTATTAAATTTCAGCTAGAATATATCTAATTTTTATTTATTAACTGTTTTATAAAGTAGAAAAGTAAGAAATAAAATTATATAAAAATAATTTTAAATAAAGTTTTAATAAAAATTATAAAATCTAAAAATAATTTAGATATTATTACAATTCTTTAATAGAAATTATAAAATAATATTATTTATTTATTAAAAATTTATAAATATACTATTAAGATTAACAATATAATTAAAGACCTTAATTTAAAATTAATAAAAAAAATATTTAGAAAATTTAATACAGAATTAAATAATTTAAAACTTTTTTAGTATTTAATAAATATATTATATATAAAGATTTTAATCTAATAAAAAAATAAGAATATTATACAAATATATAATATAAAAATTTTTAAAACATTTTTATAATATTATATATATATAATTCTAGAATATAATAAAAATATTAGTCAGTTTAAATAATATAATAATATATTTAAAATAGCTATATTAAATATAAAAAGTAATTTTCTATTTATTTTTTTTATATAAATATAATAGTATATATTTTTAATATTAATTTTAAAGAAGTATTTAACTCCAGATATCTAGTTTAATATTTTTAAAATAAAGAATAAAAAATAAAACTTTTTAATAAAACTTTTATTAAGTTTCTAATAGTTTAGATAAAAGTATAAATTATTATTTTTTTTTAATAATTAGATATTGTTTAAAAAGTTTTATAAAAGTATATACTTTAGTATAATTATATAATATTTTAATAAATTAAACAGCTGATAAAAATAAAATTAAAAATATACTAAATTATTATTAATAATTTTATAATAATAAATTAATATATAAGTTTTAAAAGATAATTATTAATAATAAAATAAAACTATTTTAAAATTAAAACTTTCTATTAATTTTTATATAATAATATTTAAAAATATCGATAATATTCTATAAATCTATAGTAATAATAAAACAATTTTAAATTCTATAAATAGAAGTAAAACTCTAATTAATAATTTTAATTTAAAAAACTATAAGAAATATATATTAAAAACAATATATATTAATAAATCAATAACTGATAATATCTATTTTAATATAATTATTAAAATTTATAAAAATTTTAGAAATATTTTAAATATAAATAAAAATATAAAAATAATATATAATTTTTACTTCAGATAAAAAAATTAAAATCATAAAAATTAATTTAATTTTTTTTTTAATTCTTCTGAAAATATTAATTTATAAAATAATTAGTATAATAATATATAAAATATTATAATAAATTCTTCTTCTTTCTAATAGAATTTTAGAACTAATTTGATAATATATTTTTATATAATAAAAAGAATTAATCTTTATTTAATTATTTAAAAAATAGTTTTTTGAAAAAATATTATTTTATTATTTAGAAAAATAAAAAATATATTTATAAATATATTAATTAAAATTAGAAAATAATTTAATAAAATAAAATAAAAATAAGAATTTTATAAATCTTAGCTGTATTATTAATAAATATATTCTAATTATATTACAATATTAGATTATAGTATAATTATATTCTTAATAAAATTAAAAATTTATTTAATAAATTTAGATTATAAAATCTTAAGATTCTATTTTTTTTAGATTTTTTATTAATATATTAATATTATTTTTATTTATAAGATTAGTTTATATATATAATGATACTAATTATTTTTTATTTCTTTATAGTATACTTCTTAGAAGTACTCTAGAATAAATATTTTAAATTAGTATTCTATTTTTAATATTTTTAAAAATTGAAATATAAAATAAAACAAAAAATATTATTAAATTTAATCTTATTTTTATCTAATTCTAAAAATAATTTAGAAAATAATTAAAAAAATTCTTAATATTTTACCAGAAGATTAGTTTTTTATAAATAAATAATTCTTTATTTTAAATTATTAATTTTTCTAAATTAATAAATATAGATTTAAAGCAGCTATATTTTTTTAACAGTAAAAATAATAATAATAAATTATTTAGAATTAATTTACTTATAAATTATTTTAGATTCACAATTATTTTTAAAAGATAATGTTTTTTTTTAGATAGTTAAAGAGAAAGAATTAAGATATAATAGAATCTATTTATTAGAATATATTACTTATTAACTAGATAAGAAATTAATTATAAAATATTATTAATTTATAATAGAACAGATAAAAATAATCTATATTTATAAAATAGACTGATTCTTAGAGAATCAGTATTAGATTAGTAAGACTTGCTACTGTATACTGAACGGAGGGGTCAGGACCCTCTATTAATAATCTCACAACTCTATTAACTATCTTATTAATATATTATCCCAATGTCTCTGACTACTGTAGGCCAGTCTATTCTATCATAATTAAAAAGATTAATTTTTTAAATATATATTTAGAAATATAATTACTTATTTTTAAAAAATTAATAATTAAAAATATTTTTAAAATTTTAGAATTAATATTATTCTAATTAAATAAAATATTTAACTAGCTGGTTATATAATTTAATAAAACTATTTTTACAGATAGTATAATAATTATTTTAATAATATTAAAAATATTTAAAAATATAAGATAATTATAAAAATATAAAACTATAATTAAAAAGTTTTTTTATAAATATATAAATAATTTATTCTTATTTATAAAAACTGTCTTAATTTATATTATAAAAGATTATAAAATTATTTTTAATTAGACTATATTATTTAAATATAAAGTTAGTAAACTACAGACTAGATTAGAAAAATAAAATATTAAAAATAAGAGATCTTATTATTAAATAGCCAGCTTAAATAGTTTTATTATTAAAAAAGCTAAAAATATATTTTCTAAGACTTAAAAGACTGATAAAGTAAGTAGAATCTAGTCTATAGAAATAATTACAGATAAGAAATAATCTTACTACCAGGCACTGTTTCAGTACAGTAAATATAATATAATTAGATATATAAGAATAAGATATCCTATATATTAAAACACTATATAAACATGTGGTTTTATTGATTTAGTGGTATTAAATAGCTTCATCTTTTATAAAAGGCGATTTGGGTGGGCGCGGGTGGCACTCGCTTACACTGGCCACTCGCTTACCGGTTACGTTATAGTACTTTTCCATGAAGGGCTCTTCAACTACGTCTCCGAAGGTGTCATTAGCTCAAACCTGATTAGATTTGGTGGGGTTGTTTACTTGATTTATATCAAATAGTTAATGTATTCTCCAATGAACCAAGACCCAAGACCCTCAGAAGAAAGTCCTGGTATCTTCATGAAAAATGGGAAGCGGGGGTACTTATCCTGGTCTTCGCCTTCAATTTGATAGGTCCTAACCAGGCGATTTTTCACCCTGTTGGTAACACGACACATATAATCAACATTGACCGCCCGGTGCCATGTTACCTACCTAGTACATACCTAAGTACTTGCAGATTCTTATAAGTGTTTTATATAATTATCAACTAGTGAAAATTCTCCAACAGGTTGCTTCAAAGATAATACTTAGCTACTATAATGAAGTAGCACCAAAAAAATCATAGGATTAACGTTATAACGTAATCGGCAGGCTACCCGCCAGGGCAAGCAACCCGCCACCCGCGCCCACCCAAATCGCCTTCTATAAATATATGAAGCTATATAATCATACTTTATTAATAAAATCATATATTTATATAGTGATTTAATATATAGGATATCTTATTCTTATATACCTAACTATATTATATTTACTGTACTGAGATAGTGTCTGGTAACAAGACTGTTCCTCACCTGTAGCTGTTTCTACAGGCTGACTTCTATTTACTTTATTAATCTTATAAGTCTTAAAAAATATATTTTTTATTTTTCTAATAGTAAAATTATTTAAGCTAGCTATTTAGTAATAAGATTTTTATTTTTTAGTATTTTTTTTTCTAAACTAGTCTATAATTTACTAACTTCGTGCTTAAGCAGGACAGCCCGGTTAAATATAATTTTACAGCTCTTTAAGATATAGAATAAAACAGCTTTTATAAATAAATTCAGACTATTTATATATTTATAAAGTAGTTTTTTAATTATAATTTTATACTTCTGTAATTACCTTATATTCTTTAATATTTTTAGTATTATTAAGATAGTTATAATACTGCTAGTAGAAATAGACTTACAGAGTTATATAACTAGCTGGCTAAGTATCTTATCTGGCTAAAACAGTACTAATTCTGAAGCTTTAAAGATATTCTTAATTATTAATTTCTTAAAAGTAAGAGACTGTACTTCTAGATATATATCTAAGAAATTAATCTTATTAATATAATAAATTCTTTAGTATATCAGCTGCTCTACTATACTGCTGTAGGCTTGTTTTAATAGTAAGAAACAGGCGATATCCAGAGACTGACAAAGATATAATAAATATAAAGATATATAAATAGAAATAATACTATTCTAATTATATAAAATATTAAATTCAGTAATTAAATAAAAGTTATAGCTGTTAAGAATAAGAAGACTATATTATCTAATATACCGGTCTTTAGTTACAGGAATAAAATAACAATAAAACTAATATAAGCCGATCTCATTGGAAGTCTATCTATTTAGTGATAGATTAATACGCTAATTATTTAGAATATAGTCTTGATACCATACTTTTATATAGACCTTGGCCTTAAAAATCAAGTACAGCAGTAGAACCACGCCGGCAGTATTAATATACTTAATTAAGATTACCTACTTACGATCTCCAGGCTGTATAAAAAATAGCTTTCTAATACAGTCAGAATATATAATTATATATACTGTAGCTGCTATATCTATAGTAAAGCCTGTTTTATTAAAATTCTAGATATTCTTATCCAGGATACTGTATTCTATTTTAGCAGCTTGTATACAGGCAAACTACTCGTCTAAGATCTTTGGATCTTCGCATTTCGCACGTTTATAGTGATATCTTCGAGAGAATTAACTTTTTAAAGATTTATAGCAATTAATAAAGTTTTATATCTATTTTTCGTCTACAGGAGTATAGGACTTCGGGCTGCAGTATTTAAAAAGATTATTAGCTATTAATTAAATATATAACAGCTGAGGATAAAGACTACAGTCTGTAAGTAAGTAAATCTACTTTATTAAAGCTTCCTTCTCAAGCTCAGTTAATTTAAGGTTGGATAAATGTTTATATTGCTTGGATTCAACACCTTTAAGGCGATCTCGAAGAGTTGAACATTTAACGCTAAATATACGCGCTGCTTCGGCTACAAGGAGAATTTAATTATTCTGAATAGCTTTAATAGCAAGGCAGATCCTGCCTTCTTGTTCCACCAAGAATTTCTTTGATTGAGGCATTTTTGGTGGAGTTCTTGATGTTTGAATAACTTCAAGAATGGGTGATGCGTGTGGAACGCGCGCGGGTGGCGGGTTGCCGGGTCGCAGCTCATCATGGTCTGAAAAAAGGTGAGCGTGGTCTAACATTCTGCCGGTCATCTCACCGCCCCCTTCAGACCACGCCGAGCTGTTCTTGGCATATGCTCGGCATGGTCTGAACCCCCCTGTATTAAGGGGTTTAGACCACGATGAGCATCTTGACCACGACCAACTTTAGCCAATCATATACTACGCACGTGCTATAAGAACCCACTCAGTTGTAGCTATCATCATCTAATATTCAACTGCATATGCTATGCATATAGGATATAGATTTATTATATTCTTTATCAGATGCCTGATTTGTATGGCTATTCACTATTCACTCTCTTTCCCAAAGTGAGTGGTGAAGCAAACAGGTAAGGTGTATGTTTTGTTTAACATGTTTGTATTCACTATTTAATATATATATAAGTAGTTCCTCCCTCCCCGTTTCATTCTTCTCCTCTACATCTACCCAGGTAAGTTGCCCCCCCCCCTCCATTCTACGAGCACGTGCCCGGCATATACTGCAAAACAAGAGCCCCGGTGCCCCAGTACCTTCTCCGCACATGCGGGGAGGGATTCCCTGCTTTCCGCAAGTCGCATATACTTCGTTCGTTTGTACCGAGCATATGCTCGTTCTATACTACCAATTGTGATAATCGACACGTACCGAGCACACGTTTCGCATATCCATTTCATTTCAACATCACACTACTATCGCATACGTTACGCATATGCAAGATGAATACTACACTTGACTTCGATAATCCGGAAGTAGCGGCGGCTATAAACCCGTCAGCCTATGGGTACCATCATGGTAAGTACATGTGAGACATAAGCGAAGCATATACTGATCATAAATAGGTCCCATTCCGAACAATAATATTGGTTGGAGACCTACCAGTAAGATATATCCCACGCAGATGCAATGCATATGCTAATAAAATACTAGTCGACCCTAAGGAAGCCATCACCACCGAGCTGAATGAATGTCAGTTCTATCTGCGCACATACTGAGCATATACTGATCAAGATAGCCCCACCCGTCCCACCTGAGCGTATGTCAGGCGTCAACGGTCTGGTGTAAGTGATCATCCCAGCACATGTCGAACATATACTAACAAAGAATAGCTGTGACATCGCGGTAAATGGGACGCAGATGTGTGGCACCTGTTGCGCGTCGCAAATGGCAGTATGTGGATATACTCAGCATATACCAAGCCTAAACTAATGATGTATAGCTTCGCCGACACATACGCCAAGCACATCCTGGTGCATGTATGTCATTTCAGTTAGCATATATTCTGCATATGCTAATAATATACAGTGGAAAACCCATCCAAAGCAAACACGGGCTTCGAGGAGAAGATCGCCGGCGAGAAGTAAGTTAGATCTACGCATCAGTTTAGCATATGCTAACAAATACAGTGCTTTGAAACACTGGGTACTCTACCTTGGCTGGCGGCAGGCGCGGTATCTACACGAGCCAAAGTATGTGTTTTACATATGCTGAGCTTATATTTGAGAGAGATATGTCTAATATATGCAGAAATAAGATCTCGCACGAGTCGCCCATCTGGCGCTATGCTGACGTGTGCGAGATGTTGGCGTGAGTTACTATACCTCGCATATACCCTGCATATACCAAGCTAAGAGAAAACAGGTCTATTGATAAGGGATTTAAAGACAAGTTTGGTGACACTTTTCATCGTGTAAGTACATTCTCTACATATACAGTACATATGCTAATAATGCTATAGCAAGATGCTATGTCCGCCCCTGTGACTCCCCAGGTAAGTCCCCCCCTATATTATTTCATACATATACTGAACATATACAGAAGCGTAAGAACGCCGCCCCTGCGACTCCCAAGGTAAGTCCCCCCCTATATTATTTCATGCATATACTGAACATATACAGAAGCCTAAGAACGCTGCTCCCGCTAAGACCAGGTCCTCCTCTCGTCGTGGCCGCGGTAAGCGCATGTCCTCTGCACATGCTAAGAACTCAACCCTTTCCGACGAAGTCGTCGATCCGAATAATGATCTGGATGGTGAAGGCGCAGACGCTTAGCCCGTGCGCAGCATATGGTGAACACTATCTCTTTAGGAGTCTCATATACTCGGTACGTGTTTCGCCCATGTCTCCCAGCAACTTTGTGCTTAGCATATACTAAGTAATCGCTCCTCTGAATGTTGTCTACTTATGTCCAGCATATACCGGCTAGGTTGCAACAAGTTAAATCACATGGTACTAATCCTTGAGGACGTGTCTAGCTTATGCTCAAAGTTCCTTTGTTTTTTTGTTTTTTCCTTTTCAATGAGGCGCACATGGACCGCATATGCGGAGTTTGGGGGACTTAGCTGTTTAATGGAGCGCCGGGGAGTTTTGAAGCATATTAACTGCATATGCAGCATTTACTGGTGTTTACAAAGATATCCCGGAATGCATTGTCTACTCCTAACATACTATACATGTGTTCTGCATATGCGACGTAGACTGGTCAGTCTGGGCCTCCTCTTCCTCTAATTTACTGATCTCCTTGATTAAATCCCGCTTCCGCTTCCGTTCATGCAGAGCCTTGAGCCGCTGCTCCATAGGGTCTATATCTAGAATATACTCAGTATATTCTGAAACTGGTTTAACCATGGAAGTATCCAGGACATGCTGCGCATGTCCTGGATTCAGTGCCTGGGTTGATCGTACTAGAGGCATCTCTGGCAGATCAACACTGGTATTGTCTGACCCCAGAGTTTCTACCATGCTCAGAGGATGTGCACGGGCATGACTCGGTGTATGCAAAGTATATGTAGAGCGTATATCAGATGCAGCAGAACTTTGGGATACTGATTGGGCCCTGTGATTCCTGGAAGATGCTTGACGTCTTCTAGGTGTATGTGGTGCATATGTTGAGCATGTATCAGAACTGGCTACTGATTGGGCCTCTGCAGCGGGCTCAAGTAGGGGTGTATCATATGGATTATCAGGATCATAAGGAAGATGGGTATGCTTCCTTCGACGCTTAGCAGCCTGCTGCTGGCGGCGATCTACTTATAGTAAGTATATACACAGTATATGCTGAGTAGATACTAACCTTGCTGCTTAAGTGTTGCCGCCCTGCGCATGGTGGGATTTTGATTACGCCAAATTGGACTGACTCCCTGAGTAACCTGCTGCTTATACTTTGCAAATACTTCATTTGTATGTTTCTTTAACCTGTATATTATATATAGTAAGCATATGGTATATATAGATTAGGAATATACTTTACCTAAGTACAGCAGCAAGAAGAGAGAGTTTCCGTCCTGTATAATTATTATCCTGGAAATGACTGCTTTCACTAAGTCCAGTATGCTTTCTAGCATAGATCCAGTCTAAATATGGGATTTTAGATAACTCAGCAGCAAGTCCACTAAGAATCCAGGGTGGTTTCTTGTTTTCTAGCCAGTGCTTAAGCTCAGGATATTCTGTACTTAAGCACTGTATATGTTCAAGAATTTCCTGGGTAGTAGATGCTTCCCATAGTCCACGGATCTTATATTTAGCAGGATGGTCACCAAATTTCTTGCGGAAATTGCGTTGAACATGGGTTTGGCAAAAGATAATAATGTAAGGTAGATGCTCAGTCCATTCTCGTCTTGGATCCAGTTTATGCAGGTAATCACCTAAACCTATATATATCATATGTTAAACATATGTATAATATAAATATTATTTATGTTGTACATACCTCCAGCCTGTTTTTTACACATGTCAAGTGTAATAGTACGGATCTCATTCTCACCTCTCCGAATGAGGAAAACGTACAGGTGAACGGGCTACATCACCAAGCATTACAAAAAGTTTTTCAAACATAATTGCATATGCTCGGCGTGTGTCTTGATCCATGAAAACATATGCATATGTAATAAGACCTGTAAGTTATTTAGTATAAATATAATATATTAGCAGTATATGTAGTACATACGCTTAACATCTGCATTCCATGCTGAGATGGAAAAGACATTGGTTGTTCCCTGAACCATTTTGAATGATAAATCCATTTCAATGTGTTGAACATTGATAAAGGCCTTAGCTTGAGCATATGTACAGCATAGGATTAGAAAATGATTAGTATTATCAAGAAAATGAACCTCTCTGATCCACTGTTCATCACTATTCCGTAACTGATCAAAAGAATACTCTCTTTGTATGCCTAGCATATGTTATAAATATATTAAGGATATACTATGATTATTTTATCTTACCTTGTAGGTTTGTTCCAAGCGGGTAGGTAAGTAATCTCTGTTTTCGAATTAAAGCTGTAACTCGATCTTCAACTCGAAGACCTTGGTGTAGAGCTGCTAGTGTAGAAGGACCAAACTGATCATAAATTGCTGTAAAACGTGGAGACAGCATAAGTCGTCCTATATACTTAGTATATCCAAGGTATAGATCATGCATATGCATAACATACGTGTAGTTAAATCTAAGCAATCATATTCTTTGATAACTCTGATAACTTGATCTGCAATATCCTTTGGCAGCCGTGTTGGAGGTGGAGGATAATGTAAATGTTTTTGTCGACAAATTAGAATCATAAAAGGAAATCGAATCCAATTCAATGGGAAATATAAATCAAATCGGACTTTGCATGGTTTTTGCTTAAGTTTACCAGCACTTCCAGGATGAGTTTGATCTATGCTAAGTTAATATTATACTTATATTAAGCATATGTATAATCTTACCACAGAATCTGCGACGAGCTGTTGGTTGAGTGATAAAAGAACATATATCACTAATATCACAGAAACCATATTGAATAAGACTTTGTAGATAACTTTTATCTATTTGAGCAAAGCGTCGAACAGCAAATGCATAATGCCAGGGCTCCATATCTGAATTTTTAGGACAACCTAGAAATATGTGCTGCATATTATTAGTATATGTAATATATATAATATTAATATGTAAAGCATATACCCCGTTTCTTTCAAACATAACTGGATTTTGTGCCATGCATGTGCTTATTCCAGTATTTTGAAATTTGCAACGTTCTTGTGGTTTCTTATTCCAAAGATGAAGAAATGCTGAATATAAAGATTCAGTTTCTTGTTTAATCAGATTATCAATCTGATTAGTATAAAATCCACGACTACCTAAAGAAGGTAATTGATTAAAAAGTTCAAGATTTTCTTGTACATTATTATATTCAGGAGCATCAAACATAAGATGCTCAGCATGAATACAATATTTTGCACCACTGCATATGTAGGATCTATGCCAGGCCTTATGCTTATTATTATCACCAATCTTGCGAAGCAGATCCATGTTAACAATCTTAGCTTTACCTGTATGATGTGTTGCATATTGAATCTATATATTTAGCATATGTACTACCTATTTAATTTATATACTATAAAGAAAGAGAGTATATACTTACATTTGACATTTGCCGTGTAAAAAGATCATTTATTAAAGTTTCACTGAGATTTTCTGCTTCTAATCCTGGTGGATAAGGATCAGTTGAATGAATAAAATGAAGAATACCATTTGAATTTGTAGCAGGATATTCAGGTATTAAAAAATGCTCTTGAACCTGAGATATCTTGATTTCATGAGAACTATTACGTGCAATAACTGCACCATCTTCTTTCATGTCCTGTATATATTTAGTATATGTTTTATATAAGTTATGCATATACTTACCTCAGTTAAACCCATAGAAATTGGAATGAAATCCAATAAATTAGAATCAATTTGAGGTTCAGATTCTTGCTCTTGTATAAGATCAGGAATACTACTAGTATCACTAATATTAT
>KZ826090.1:0-28191 GCA_003184645.1 Aspergillus ellipticus CBS 707.79
GGGGGTGATGTTGGTGGGTGATGGGAGCTGGAAGATGGAGATATGGAAAGATTGAGGTGGAGGATGTGCAGGATGAGGGGGAGGAGGAGGAGGGACAAGAAGCAAGGTTTCGAAAAATTTGTGTCTGTCTATTCACCCCTATTATCTGCCTAGGAAGGGGGGATGGGATGGGATGGGCAGGTAGGTAAGTAGGTAAGTAGGGGTAAGGGTAAGGGCAGGGTAGGGGCAGGGGAGGTGATTTCCGCGGTGATAAGCGGGGGTATCGGCGATAGTGCGTGCGCCGCAGACTTCCCGCCAATCAGCTGCGCCAGAAGGGGTGTGGAGTGGGGACAGACCGAGCTTCTCCGCATCGCCATCGCATCGACGGAGTATCTACTGTTATCGTATACGGATCCGCATCCGGTGATCAGTGTGGTCTGGTCTGGTCTGGTCCGAGCGGAGGTTGACTGGTCGGATTACTCCGTACTTGGGTTCGGTTTGTTGGGTTGGGCTGATCGGGTTGTGGGGGTTGTTCAGGGGCTTTTTGGCCTTTAATAATTGGAATGGAAATGTTAAGTAGGGATCAAGGTTTGGGGTTGGGGAATGTGACGTCGTTGCGATCTTAGGGGACGTGGGGTCACGTGTCGCGCCGTGAATCGGAAGGGAGGTGTTGGCGATAAGGGCTCTGGCGGAGTACGGAGTAGTACTTAGGTAGGTAGATCGGACTACCTAAGCTTTCAGCTCTTGAACTTTCTCGAGCGTGTGTCTTGGATTTAAGTTGGGCGTACATAAACAATGGCTCTTGTCTGTGGTTACAGTGACACAACACAGTCAGGGGCATGTCGTACGTAGTATGTTGAGCTAAGCTTTGAATCTCGAACTTTCTTGAAAGTATGTGTTGGATTCGAGTTAGACATGCATAAATGATGTGGAGAGTGTTGTGCATATGTTTATTCAACTCAAGTTTTTGGCTTAGGGATGTTTTGAAGTTACTAGTTAGAGTAGGTACATGTGTGACTTGGATTTACATTTTGTAGGTTTGTACACCAATGTGTACTGTTATCGAGGGACTTGACGGGGATGTTTACAATGTTTCGGCTTCACTTAGTGGCTTTTTGTCTGGCTGGGGAAAAGATATTCTGCGATTTTTGAGACCTTATTTCCTTGCTTTTTGGGTGTTGATATCTACGTCCATGTCTGGGTATACTTTCGAGTCAGTGAACAGCCTTATATACGGGTGAAACTTCAGTTTCAAACATTTACATTATTAATTAAAAATAGATACCACGACATCCACCTCTCTTCCATCTACCATCTGCTCCAGAATCACCTCACCTCTACCACAAATATCTCTTCCACCACCACCGTCATCATCGCCAATATCCAAGTAGCTCGAGTATCATCCAGATATCGAATGGAAACTGCGGGTATGTGCAGGGCGAGAGTGGACAAGTGAGTGGAGAATCCGTCTATGATTTTATTACTGTCGATGTATCGGATCTCAATTGATCTCAGCTATGATTGATCGGTTGGTGCCTTATCTAGTACAGTTCACTCTTGGAGCTATTCCCGAGTCGATCGACTCGGCCGTGAATGCGGATTTTCATGTACAACAAATTGAACGGTGACTCGACGGGTTCCCTACTTCATTCTAATCTCGCTGTGGGTTACCCAGATTTACCCCTTAGCGATGCTTAATACGTCACCGCCACCCCTGGCCCAGTTGGCCAATATGTAGGATTCTCAAGCTGGCTGAACGCCTCGCGCCATGAGTCCCGATGTGCAGACTATGAACGTAGCTGATTTGTTTCCGCAGGCTGATCTCCACACGACGCTGGATGGATAGACAGGAGATTATGAATCTCGTCGGGAAGGAAAATGGAGTTGTCAACACCATCAACATCAGAAACATGGATAGGCAGCCTCAGCGGCGCGTTCTCCATGTAAAGTAAGAATCGCTGGCTCCATGAGCTCCAACTCACTGGCAAATCCTTCACGCCCTCTACTCCAGAATCTGTCGATTTTGGCCCTGATCAGCTTCAAACAAGCGTCCAAGCACATGAATTTCATCGTGGGTGAATGGGATACCGTGCTTGTTTTATTCTTGACGTGTCGAGCTTTAGTAATTTTCGATCTGAAAAATCTCAAGGCGAGTGCCAGGAATTGAGGAGCTTGGAATTAAAAGGGCGGAGAGGGTGTAGAGGTAAGCGGGCAGTACCCCGATTCTAGGACGCGTTGGTGACTCCAGGCAAGCAACGCAACGAGCGTACCTTTTCAGGAGAAATCGCTAATCGTCTGCACATGATCACGCTGTCGGTCACAAGCTTCACGGTTGAGTAGAAGTACATTTAAGCATAAAGTCCACAATCGTCCTTTTACCCTCCGCCTTGACCGGTGCCTCGGTATGCATCGCCCCAAGCACATGCTTTCGAGCAATGTCCAGACCCAAGCTCCTCCCTGTCATCTCCAAGTCATTCGCCGCATGCGGTGGGATTACTTCATCTTTCTCCGCAGACAGGATAAGGATTGGAGGGACGGCTGGAGAAGTGGCGGCACTGAATTCGGCTTCAGACTCGGGACGAGCCATCTCTTGATATTTCTCCTCATGTTCCCGAGTCCCCATAGACGCCATCCGCTCCATGGCTGTCACACTATCCCAGTGACTGCGCAGGAATGGCCACAGGTACCGATATGGCAGCCACTTCTGAGGATACAGATTGATCAACATGTCCTTAACGCTGGACGATGGCGCCTCGAGGACCAACCCCGCGATCGGCACCGGTGACTCAAAACCCCTGCCCTCACCAGCGCGGGCCAAATACGTCGCGAGACCGGTGGTGGCTATCGCGGAACCAAGGCTATGGCCCCATAGAACTATCCGAAGGTCAGTATGTGGTGCTGAGTAGGTTTCCACGACCCAGCTCAAGAAAGCTTGCACGTCGAGCTCGATGCCGGACTGTGTCGGGCGACCCGAAGATGTCCAGTAGCCGCGGTAGGACAAAGCGACCATGGTGTATCGGACATTTTCAGACGAGGATGAGGCTCCCGATGCATGGATAGCGCGCAGGATTTGAGAGAGCAGAGGCACGCGCATGGGGGTCGAGCCGCCGTTGCCCTGGAAATAGCAAATCACTACCGACTTCGTCTTCTGGCCAGTCTGATGGCCGCTGATCGGGAGACGGCCTTCGCATACCGCTAACCGGGTACCATCAAGGCTCTGGAGTTTCTTTTCCTCCCACCGCACGGGCCGGCATTCGGCCTCGTAGTCATTGATTTTCTCGGACCGGGCAAAGGGCGGCAGCCATGTTAGGTACAACAGTTTCTCCTGCATGACCACGATCCAGAAGCACTTCCATGTCCAGAGAGCGAGGAGGAGTCCGAGGAAGATGGCGGGCGGCACAAGCACGGGAGGCATGGCGGCCGTGAAGAGAGTGCGCGACTGTGACGGTGACCGTGCAGGATCCCCGCGACCGAGTGGCCGGCTGAGCATCCGCTTGGAGGCCATGCCATGGGGTCGCGTGGCTTGGCTGCTTGGCGCCAGTCTTGCCGGGGGAGGCAGTAGACGGTGCCCCCGAAATCGGATCCGTCTACCCAGCATGAATGTTGAGTCTCGGATAGGATGGTGAGGGAGGTGGTGGGAGGTTGTGGGACGGAGGCTCATATTATTACTGGAGCAGTGCATCACATGGGATGGGTGACTCAGCATATGCACCGCACAACTAACACATGTCAGGTGACACACTGCCCACAATGGGGTGGGTTTATGGATTGGGAGAATAAGACCATGGGTTTATCTACTTAGACCCAGCGGTGGCATAGTGTGTAAATAGATGACGCAGTTTTAAGATGGTTCGGGTCTTGCTACGGGGTGGGGATTGATGATTATAAGGGCCCAAACATCGGTTTACTCGGATAGACGAAAGATTCTCGCTGACGAGCAGTAGATGGGTGATCTTCTGAATTACTGATACTATTCTGAGAAAGATGGGAGTTTGATCTACATCAGTTGAGAGTGATAAGGTGCACTCAAATTCAGGTATTCCGAAACACGGTCTTCGTCCAACACAAGTAGAAAATAGGCATCGTTGAAATGCAGTCTTCTTCCGACACAATTGGAAAATCAGGTATTCTTGAAACATAGTCTTTGTCCGATGCGATTACATCATCCAGTATTCCCTCGTGTGCAATGCACCGTAATACCAAGGTATTTTGGCAAAGGAGTCCTCGTTCCAGAAGTTGGGTGCAGATTTGCAGAGCATGTCTTTGATCTTGGCTTTACACTCCAGGGCTTTTACATCTTCTGTATCTCGTTTCTGTACCGGTTGAGCCCTAGTTTCGAGTGACCCGGCATTCCAGGAATAGTCAGACGAGGCGCCAGCGGCCAGTAATTTCTCCACAATATCAACTTCAAAACAGCAGATTGCACGGGCCAGTGGATTCACATACCGCCCATTAAGATGCCGGATATTGACGTCTGCTCCGCCTTCTTCGATCAGGTACTCCAAGGCTGCAGAGTTTTCTTCCAAGGCAGCAGCATCGAGTGCGCTGCCAGATCCACCATCGAGGACCTGCATATTGACGTCCACCTTGGCCTCCTCCACCAGAAATCTGACACCATCTAGCGACTTCGGACAATACACAGCAGCCAGAAGTGCATTGCCATGACGACCAGGAAGTTGTAGGCTAGCGTTGGCATGGGCGGTGCTGACTAGGTATCTCATAACATCGATACGCCCTGCTACAGCTGCAGCTGCAAGTGCACTGCCATAGAACTTTGATGTGATCAATAGGTCCACATTTGCATGCCAACGCTCAACAAGCAGGCGCACGGTGGCTTTATTGCCCCAAAATGCCGCAGTAATGAGTCTACAGGCGCACCTCTTGAAAGTAGGAATTCACACAATGGTACAAAATCAACCTTAGCAGCGATAACAAGCAGGCTCTCGCCCCAATTATTGCAACGCGAAAGGTCGAATTCCCCATTTGCCCACCAATCTTCCACCGGGTGAAATAGACTGAGATACGCCATTGCAAATACGGGGGTATTGTCTGGCACATCGCGCATAAGGTGATCTTTTTCGGTGACAAGTTTAAAAGAGGGGGATTGAATCGTGAACCGAAAGAACGATACACCACAGTTCATCCAGAGACAGAAATACCCGCTGCTTTCCTGTGGGGTTCCGATGAACTTCTTCAGAGTCCGAATCGAGCGCTTATCGTTGTCGGGGCCTTGAAAATGAACATACCAGCATGATTTTGCGTAATCGTAGAAGGGGCTATCCTCACTTGCAAACTCCAGAAAGCTCTCAGGCGGCGCCGAGGACCTTCTCGGAAAGATGCCATGGATAGTCATCGCCGCGTAAGCAAAAATGGAGCCCACAGGCCCTGAGGAGGGAACTCCATCAGGGATGAGCTCCCTAGCCAACACGCTATAAGCGTTGATGAGAAATGAAAGACACAATTCGCCGCAGTGACGAGATCGCTGTTTTTTATCCTTCAGGCGCTTCTCAAAAAAAAGTCTGCCACGTATGGATGCGAAATTCTCCAAACATGTTCCTGAGAGTCAACCTCGAGCAGACCCTGGCATAGGTTTACAGTCATTTGGTCGATGAGATTGGAACATCTACTTGGTATGATCGTGTCCGGCCCGTCCTCCGGATTATCTGACACATTCATCTGAATAGCAGCAAACAGTTCGGCACTCTTGAATGGACGAGCTGCGGTAATCACCCAAATTAACGCATTTTCAGCGAACAACCTTGATAGCGGCTCGGAACGCTTGATGATATCGTATTTTCGGTCATATGTTGCCTCCAGCTCTTGCTCGTGAACAGACAAAGGGGGCGCATGCGCGGCTTCTTCAGCAGAGTTGGAGGACATAGTGGTTGTAATTGATATTGAGAATAGTGAGAAGATGCTTGCAGTGGAAACTGGATGTTGATATCGATATCGATAATCTTGATATTGAAACCAGTGAGACGATGCTTGCAATGGAAACTGGATGTCGATGTCGATGTCGATGTTGATGATCAGGAAGAGGGATGAGGAGGGGGTCTTGCGAGCTTTATAAGTTTTTTCGGGTGCTATACTAGACTCTGATAAAATCTAGACTAAAGGCCTTTGTTACAGAAAGGAAAGTTAAAGAGGTGATTTCTGGTAACTTCCTGCTATTCGTATTATATTAGACTTGCTATTGTAGTCAAACCTCTTAGATATAAGTTAACCCCAGGAGATTGCCCAATGAAAAAAATAGTTTACCCGACCAACTATCCGTGTGATTTACGGAGACAATAGGGAGCAGAGAAGCAGAGAAAGATGGTAGATACCGGCATGCCCTAGTGGACCCAGGTATTCCGCCTACTATAGTACTACTACTATGTATATACCCCGTAGTAGGGATGGTTTCTGGGGCGGACAAAGCATCATATTGGAGCCAGGCCTGGTCAAGGCTATCGCGTTTACAACACTAGAGAAAGTTGCCTGGGTGACTATTAGATATCTCCAAAACATTGACCAGTATAAAAATTCACGGGTATCCATAATAAGCCCCGTCGCGGTCGAACGGCACGATTCGTCTGTTGAGCACATACCTTTGGTCAGACTCCTGAAGTTCTCATCCTTTCTCACACTTGAGGGCACTAATTAATCACCTGTTCGGAATACTGAGACTGTTTGCATACTTTTGTACGATATCGATGACAACACCAGCAATATCAAGCGATTAATCAGTGATCAGGATGCAGATTGGACGTATAAGAACGGAGTATTGAGCTTTTGTTGTCCTAGCGACTCTATCACGATTGAGCTTGTATTTCGTACACAGACATTGTCGTTCTGTGGGATTGAAGAATCCTCAAGGAGTCGCCTGTGCGCCGGGAGCGAGATGATTCTCCAAATCACACCGGGAAATCTTCCGCGCCCAAGTCTACGAGATGTCGTGATTTGGATGGCGCTCGACTGGGCGATGCGGGCGGATCACATAGCTACCCAACAACTTGCCGACAATGTTTCGACGCTCACCCGTCAACTACCACCCGGGCTCACTTGGCACGATTGGGAGGTTCGGATTATTGAGAAGTGCACGGGCAAACCACTACGGCACTAAAGTAGGGAAAGCATTTACCGGCTTGAACATTATGAGATAAATATTTACATAGTTATTTCAAATACCATCTGACAGCTTATCATGTATAACCTAGAGGCTACAGACCGAAACCAAATTGATAAACAACTAAATAAGAAATATAGAGACTATTATAGCGTACGGCGTCCTGCTTGGTGTCCAGATCAGGTTCACAGCGCGTTGTAAAGCCCCCATCTTTGCAACGGGGGGCTCTCAAGTGCCAACCATGTAAATGGTGAAGAAGGAACTGTCCCCTCTTCGAGCAACGCCTTCATTAGCTCCACCTTGAGCGTCACTCTCTCATACTTGGCCACGCTGGATTTGAGATAATTTATGTTCACCTTATCTTTGGCTTTGTCGTATTCAGAGGACAATTTTTCCAGTTCAAGCTCACTCCCCTGGCCACATTTCAACGCCTTCTCATACCGGCCATAAGCGCGCATAGATTTCCCTACATCACCTTGAAGAGCGGATCCCTTTTCTTCGAGACTCGACTCCTTGCTCAAAGCACTCCACCAATTCTGGAAAAGGGGCCGAAAGCTTGGTGTGTCAAGAAGGCCCTCATCTTCCATCACCTTGGTCGTATGTTTATTGATATGCCCCGGCCTCATTTCCCACCCGATTGTTAAAATACTCTTCTGCGCATCCCGACAAGTCAGGTAAATCATATTCTCGACATAACGGGCTGGGCGAAGCACTAAACCTTAACAGCCCGTCATCGGTCATCGGCCTTTCAGGTTCCTGCCCCTGCTCCACTTACGCAAGTTCCACCCTGAAGATCCCAGCCCCGCTATGACTGAGTACAAGGGAACGTTTCAGCCGGGCTTCTGGTGCTGGGTTCGCTTTCGGGCGGTACCCCTTAGCAGGCCGAACACCCTGAGTCCAAACTTAGTTCAGAAACAGGAACGGCAGATGACCGAAAACTAAGGACTGCGCAGAAGGTGCGTTGGGGCGCATGAGACAGGAATCCCCTTTGCAAGCAGTAGAGCCCCATGGGAGAGGAGCTGTCTTCCGACAAGAAGCAGTTGTGTCTGATGCGATATGAGTCAATGTTGCGGGCGATTCTCGTAGCTCTGGGCTTGGATGGGGTCAGGAGCTGGCTGTCTGAAATATTCTGCGGTCGCAAAGCTCCCTGTATAGGTATCGTCTCAGACATCCTAAGATGTCGGGCTCTCTCAGAGCCCGGGAGCTTCGTGCTCTGTTCTGTTTTATCAATGGCAGAGACAAAATGAACTACTGGAAAAACAATCCATGCGTTTATAAAAAGGTAAGGTTATGGAGTTCTCCAGGACCCTAGCATCTGCCACTCTTAAAGGAAAGCTGCTGGCGCTGTTTAGTTCTACTATCACAAATTTTCGACTTGTGTTTATTCTATCTTATCTTCTGCTCTTCGCGTCATTTCTCAGACTACAAATGAATCCCAACTCGAATTTAGATTTTGACAAGCTAAACCGTGCTGCATGGAAGACCATAGAGTCTCTCGCACATCTGGAATATGCAGATGCATGGGTCGGTGTCCGTGTCTCCATGACGACCACAGAAGACAACCTCACTTATGTCTGGGCCCATGCGATGTCACCCCCTTCAACCATATTCAAGGCCCGAGCTAACTGGGTGTTCAGGCTGTTGGTATTAAACTCCACCTTTGGGAGGTGAATGTGGGTATATACACGATCATGCGGGATCTTTGTACTGAAAGTGAAGGCAATTTTATGTTGTATAATGGGAATGGCAGTCTCCTTTACTCTGGTACCAAATTTAAAGTCCTAATTGAGTTCGTAGCTTTCAGCAAAACAACGCTGTACACCGATAACGATTCCTCCACCCCTCAACTACCTGTTGGGGTACAGAGAGTTCGCGATGTGTCGGAACATAACCTACCATACATCAATGAGGAGATCTGATTGCCTATTACTTAGATCATGATCTGCTTAGTCGGCTAGTTTGGTGCTGTTTGGTCTTGAGTTATGGACTTAGTCCCTTGGACAGCCTCTTTCACTTGCTGCGCTAGACTACGAGCTCGGATGATTTGGGGGAGGGCTGGGTGGACTGCGAGGAACTGCGAGAAACTGCAAGGTCATACTAGGTCATACAGCATTACTAGGAGGTGAAATTCTATAGTGTTAGTTTCATATTGATCTCTCTTTTCTTCCATAGGACTTGGATCCAAATTTTTTTTTTTTTTTTTCACTTTTACATTTGTTTTTTTTAGAATAGTTAATTGAATACTGGGTGCCATTTGGCAGTGCGACAACTGGGATTAAATCTGCATTCAAGTACCAAAACTAAGAACCACAAAATTGACTTAAGACAAAAACACAAAGGGAAACAACATCCAATATACAAAGGAAACAACATGATCAATAGAAAGCGGTCCTGGCCCACCCAAGCATCCTGCTTAGTCCGAATTGAGGCGAGCCCCATCGCGACTAGGCTGTTTTGTTCTCGAGGGACATCCATGTAAACGGAGTCGGGGGGATCGTGCCCTCTCGGCGGAACTCTTCCAGTAGCTCCGTCTCGGCCTTTCTTCGCTGGCGAGTGGCTTCCGAATACATTTTGACACATACCTCGTTCTGTTCTTTGGTTTTGTCCCCATTGGCACAAGCATTGGCCCATTCAGAATCGCAATTAAACTCTTTGTTCTTCTATACTATCCACGTTCGAAAGGGGGCTCGAAAGCTCTGTGCGTCAAGAAGACGCTCGTCCTCTATCACCTTTGAAGCCCTGTTGTATTTATGTCGCCCTATATTATTCCAGCGGCATGTAGTAATTTTGGTTGGGTTATCATGATATTTCAGGTACATCATATTTTCGATGAAACGTGCCGGGGAAAGAACCTTGACCGGGTAGAGGGAGGAAGGGTAGCGACCACGGGTCCATGAAGTATCTATATCGGAGCGGCGTGTCGGTGCCTCCCCTCCCTGGGTACAGATACAGGTGCTTTGAATGACACGTGGCATAAAAAGCAGGATCCATCCAATCCTGGCCGTAAAGACAGGGACAACGGTGAGGTAACCGGGGGTCTGTGGCCAACATAAAATCCTCATCCTCTGGACCAGGTAGGCCAACGGGCAGAGGAGGGATATGCCATAACCAGATTGACTTCTTGAAAAGCCCAAGCTTATGATGAGACAGTTTCTCAACTCTATCAGCCCCGGTATTACACAGATAGCGTTGGTGGTCATGCACTCTAGTCAAGTGAAAAAATGCGTCAGGGATCAGGGTCGGGCAATCAATATTCTTTCCTTTGTTGGGAAAACAGTATGGGCTCGGTGGATCTGGCGAATCCGAAAAATTTGCATCTCGGAGGACTGATACGGCGGCGTCCATGAAGTTGTCTTCGATAACAAACTGAATATTGGGTACCGGAACCGCCATTATCAAAGTAGAACTCTGGTAGGGTTGTATACCCCTCTGGCTCCCGAGGATATTGATGTAGGCGTCCCCCCAGAGGACATAGGGGATCCCATCCTTGTCTAGCAGACGAGCCACTTCCGCGACGGGCTCAGGGCCAAAGCCTAGTTCTTGAGTTGGATCAGACGACATAGTTATTGAACTTGATGTTAGAAACAGTAAGACGATGCTTGTAGTAGAAACTGTATATTGATATCAATATCGATGATCTTGCTGAATGTCGATGTCAATGATCAAAAAGGAGAACGAAGAGAGGATAAAGAGGGGCTTTATATAAGTTTTTCCAATGCATCAATCCCCGGAATCCAGACCTTAGGCCCTCTGTTAAAAGAGAGAAAGCAAAATGGACTATTCCCGGTCACTCCCTGCTGCTTCCGTCAGATTTGATTCGCCTTTGTCGTTGAAGCCCTTGGACGCCATCCGGAGAATACACATGATCCGATCCAGAGTGGGATTCCCCTCACTGTCAAAAGGATGGGCTTGGACATGGACAAAAGTACTTTGCCATTCATGTGGTGGGGTTAGCGCCCTTGTCTGGCGCCTGGAAAGTGGTCGTCAACCTTGGGGGTCGCACGACAGAAAGAACAATGGAGAGTGAGGCCTTTCACTCCTATCTAGATTTGCTTGGCCAATTCTTGGTGTCACCCACAGATGACGAGATGAAAGACAATACAAAAGATGGCAGCAGAGAAGCGGGGAAAGATGGTGGATGCTGCCGTGCCTTAGCAGACTTGACTTATCCTTCTACTTGGCCGGGTTATGTTGTCTATATACCACAGTACTACGGACTGTTTCCGGGACGGACAAAGGATCGCCATCCAGACAACGAGGCGTTTCCATGGATCGTGGGCCATGCATCTGTGGCCTTGATTCTTTGAACTGCCGATGGAGCATCACCTCCTTCGCCCTTGTAAGAAACCCAACTCCAATGTCGTCTCCCATTCATCCAGGAATTGGAGGCCTATGAATTGATGAATAAGAATGAATTGTGTGTGTCAGGGAAGCCCGAGTAAGTAAAGGGGATCAGGGGACAGGAGTCATGTGATGGATCTGCTGTGCACTGTAGTTATAACTAGTATCCTTCCTTGACATAATGTATTCTTATTCATCATTGTAATTCATAAAACTACAAATATTCCTGAATACGTACAGTCACCTGGTCCTTATCTCTTGAGTATCTAATGATATAGAACAGCATAAAGACGGTCAGGTAAGGTAACCTGTCAGGCCGGACCAACAAATGTTGCGACGCGTGATGTGCGCGCTGATCGGCTGTGATGATGGAGGCTCCCCAACTTTGCCTCCGGGCCTCTTCTTCAGATCATCCCCACTCGCGTCCCTTTAGCACAGTGTGGGATGGGAATCGGCATAATCCTTGGCTAGCCGTCTTAGTTCTGAGGCCTGACTGACTTGTGTGGCCAAGGATACATTTGCCGACCGAAAGTCGCGACAGCTTCCTCTAGCGGACCCCAGGCTGCCATCCTCCCCTTGTCCATCACCAAGATGCGATCATACTGAACCGCCATCTCCCGTTGCTACAGAACGAACAGCATGGTCTGAGTCACAAACCCAACTCATACAACCCCCGATGCATCACAGAGTTTACTGTGCCATTCTCGATTAGCGCGCGCATACCCACAATAATGGGCCAAGCTTTGCTGTGGTGGGGCTTGTTGCCTCATCCATCAGGACAACCATGTTTCCGCTCCTTCGACATTTCGGGATCGCTCGTACCAGATCAAGTACTTGTTTTTCTCCCGCAGAAAGGTTATTCACATCAACCGGACCACCTAGTCTGCTAATCACCTGCACGCGCGACACATGTTACCACATATAACACCTCCGCAATATACTCAGACCGGGAGCTTCGCGCGGGACTCCGTGCTGCGGGATAACCACAAATCTATCACGAACCACGTCACGGCACCCGCGCGACGGTTTGACGCCCCCAAGCAGAATCTCACCATCCACCCTCTCAATCATCGCCAGACGCGCCAGCAGCAGGCTAGATTCACAAGATCCCTTCCTTCCACAAATGGCCACCTTTGCTTTCGGAGGGATCGAGATGCTGAGAGCACGAAGTGTCCAAGGCGCATGGGTCGCATGTCGCGCCGATACATCCCGCCGCTCGATGGGATGTAGGCTTTCGTGTCCGAACGCTTCCTCCAGAGAACCCCCGGCTGATCCGCTAATTCAGCCCGACTAGACTCGTGGCCACTGAAAGGTCTTTCTTCTTGTCGCACTCCTGAATCAGGAAGTCAGATACTCCGCCATTCGTCTAGTTATCGGATGGGCTCAAGTCCTCAGGAAACCCACGAGGCTCTTGCAAATCACGGGCTGGTAAAGAGTCATCTTAGTCGAGATGGATGGTTTTGTTTGCGAGCTGGACATGGGTTTTCTATCTCATTCATGGAGATGGAAATCGCGGTTGTTCCAAGCACCTACAGTCGCCCCTCTGGACCCAGCAACACACGGACGTTTCCCGTAGTCATATCTAAACCACTTAGGGCATGGTCCAGAAGGACCGATTCTTTCCTGTTGGTTACTGCTTGAGCATGAGTCTTCCAGTTAGTTGGTGCGAGCGCCGCGGCTAGAATTCTATCTCTCCAGGTCTCGTGGAGTAGCAGTTTGTTGTTTGGTCATTGACCTCGGGGCCAACGCCTATCAGGGTCCGAGGACGAGGTATTCTAGCGCTCACTCGTGGAGGCTGCAGTCAAGAAGTCTGGATCGCGACCGGCGGTGTGTCTGCGTCGGCGCAGGTTGATGTATGTGTCATGGAGTACGGAGTACGGTAGGGAGTAAATCAGACGGTTCTGGGTGGGTGATGCTACCTTATTCCGGTAGGTAGGTAAGGTACCTTTGTGAGAGTAAGTATGTCGGACGTCATATTCCACAGATAATCAATAATACGTAGGTAGTTTCTGTCGCTGTCTATCCCCAGGGAGGGTTCTCGCTCTCGTCCCGCAGCCTTGGGCAAATAGTTGAGCCTCGAAATACCCATCAGCGATGAACTCCATTCCCGCTCATGTCCACCCCGAAAATAGAAATGCAACAACATCACTCCCCAAAACTCACCGAATACACCGAAGTCCCAGCACCCGCACATCTCACCAATCTATCTCCATCTACCAGCACAGCAGTATAACCATTCCGCACCCGCAGGATTCAGCATTCAATTCGCCGGGTACGATACCACCAATCTTCCCGGGCATGCATGAGATATAGAAATACCAATAACCCTGTACCTCATTAAGATCCCCCAAGACAGCCATCAACCGCCCAAATCCAACAACAACAACAACAACAACAACAACAACAACAACAACAACAACAACAACAACAACAACAACAACAACAACAACAACAACAAATCCTCACCTAACCCTACCATAACCACCCACTAGCCAATAACACATAAATAGCATATACAACACATCTACATCCCACCACCACACCCAATCAACAGTTAATAAATAAATTCCCGAGATTAACCCCCCAAACCGTGTCTCGAACAGTGGAGCCACCGCTCAGCCCGTTCGGGTCAGGCCGGTTCGGTTCGGTCGGGCCCGGTTGGGTTGATCTGCGCCGCGCAGGCCAGGCCGTGTCTCAATGTGAGACAAGTGACAACCATGCACGATGATCGGCTCTTGGATCAGAGCGGTGATTAAATGCCGAGGATGGAGTGTAAATTGACTACACACTATACGTATTCATGGGGGTAGAAACGGGGATGGGGCCTTGCTCGGGGGGGATATTGGGGTTGTGGTGGGATGTTTTCTGTGTTTTGAATGTGTTGTGAGTGGGGTTGTTGGGGTAGTATGTTGTATTTGGTAGGTAGGTAGATGGGTAGTAGTAGGTTCTATGTGAGGTTGTTGATTGGATGATTTAGGGGTTTGTGTGGTGGTGCAGTGTTGTGTATTAGTAGGTTGGGACTACACACCACAGCTAAGGTAATTAGTACGTAGGGGAACAGTCCACCCTCTCTTCAAGAAAAAAAAGAAATGTAAATACAAATATAAATATAGCTATAAATGTAAATGTATATATACTCGCCCTCCCCTCATCATCCAAGATACTATATATATATATATATACATCACAAACAAAAAAAAAAAGCCACAGAGATATACACACACCACCAATCTATAACCCAGCCCAACCCACCTAACTATAATCGACCTCAACCGTCAACCGCAACGCCCCCGCCGACACAGTACCACCGATACCATCGACAGACGCCTCACTAGCGGTATACGCATTGACGACCTCGCCAGCCCCCTCAGTAATATACGAGCACTGCTTGCCCTCATACTCACAGATCCTCATGCCCTGGACGGTCTGATTGGCATTCTGCGCCTGAATGGCACTCACATCCCAGCCGGACCAGGACTCGTTCTCGGTGTCACCGAAGTCGAACTCTCCCCAGGTGCAAGAATAGCCGCCGTACTCGTCCGTCGGGAGACTGTCGCCCTCAGCGGCGCCCCAGCCGCCCTGCGAGTCCTCGTCGAACGCGACGTAGCGGGTCTCGCCGGCCGCCAGCGAGAAGTTCAGCGCCGAGTGGCCGTACCAGCCGTCCATCTTTCCGTCCGGGCCGATCTTGTTCCAGAAGCTGACGAACCACGGCGACGTGTTGCTGCCCTTGACCTGGATCACGTATTTGTATTCGTGCGCCTTGCTGGAGGATACCTCGATGATGTTGCTGCCCCATGGGCTGCCGACGTTGCCGCTGTAGGTCACCCCCGTGCTGCTGCTGGTCGTCACGGCGCCGAAGCCCGATGTGCTGTAGTCCCCGCTCGAGAGCGTCGAGTACCAGTTGGAGCTGGAGGAGTCGGAGCTGGAGGTTGAGGTTGCGGTGGCGCTGCTGGAGGCGATGGCCGTGCTGGTGCTGGTGTGGTGCGTGGTGGTGTGGTGTGTGGTGCTGGTGGTGTGGTGTGTCGCGATGTGGGTGTGCGTGGTCGTCGAGGTGTGCGTGGTTTCGCCCAGACCCAGGGACAGGCCGATGCTGGCGCTCAGCTGGAAGTCTTCGTTCGTGTCGATCTCCACGAAGGCCCCGGAGGCGTCGGACGTGGTAGCGGCGCTGGTGGTGGAGGAGGATGACTCGTCGGTGGGCTCAGCCCCGTAGACGGTGGTGGTCAGGGTGACGTGCTCGACGGCCACGACGGTGTGGACTTCGCGGCCGGCCAGGTGGCCGTGGTCGTGCTGGCGGCGCTGGTGGCCGTGGGAGCGAGCCAGGGCCGACTCGGCGACGGCGATGGCCAGAAGGAGGGATTTCCACTGCATGGTGGGTGGTTCAGTAGTGATGCGGGATGTTGAGGAGACTCTGCATCCGCGGACTGGACGGCGATCGAAAGGAAGGAAGGGCTGCCTGTGCGGCTCGGGATCGCAAGGTCCAAAGGAATGACTGGAGATGCAGATGAAGATGGGTAGCGAGCGAACGGCCAGGCGATGGAGGCAGGGCTGGACTGTATATAGACGACGACTAGCAGACGGGCTAGTCAGGCCGGCCCCTGGTGGGCGGAGGTTCTGGGGTCGGCGCGAACGACGCGAGTGGAGCAGGCAGGCGAAGCAATCGTCAGCATTGGAGCAGCGTGGCCATGGTCGAATGACGAGGGCAACTGTCGATGGTCGAGGCTAGAGCGGCGGACGTCTCGATCCCGGCGGCCACTAGAGAGGAGGCCGAATCGATAGCCCCGTTTAGGGCAGGCAGAGGGGAGGGCCGGCGGACACCTGAAACGCAGCCCGGCGACACATCGCCTGCATGCGCGGCGGCGAACACGCCGGATATACTTTGTTCGACAGATGGCTGTGACTTACCACTGACCAGACACCGCCAATGTTTGTTGATGGCTCCACCATCCAGGCACGCACCGTACTTGGCTGGCATGCCATCGCTCCTACGTAAGCCCGCCCCTTGCGTCGTCACGCCGGCGCAGGCGCACTGGCGCTGGCCTATCGTCTTGCGGCGGCCCGGACGTGCGCGCCATGTGTTGTGGCCTGGCCAGTGGTATAGCCACTAGCCTGCGGAGAGGGGGGTTGCTCGGACAAATGGCGACATTCCGGTGCCTGGGCGTGATGGTTCGTTGACGCCACGGCGCAGTGTTGGCCGCGGATGGGTGGATGGGAGGGGTGGATGGTGGTGGTGGTGGTGGTGGGGCCCCCTCGGAAAAAAAGCAAAGTTTGCCAGTGTGATTTGTGCTCTGGATTCAACCATGCCCTCACTCTCGGTGTGTGTGTGTGTGTGTGTGTGCTGTGTAGGTGTAGACTGTCGAACAGAGAGCCTGTCCAACTCCAGGCAGAAATCAAAGCCGGTGGGACGGGCGGAGTTAAGCATCGGCTAGCGCGGGCTAGCCGTGCAACTCCTTTCTCTGCTGGTCGTCGAGCAGATCGATCCGCGACACCACGTGTGGTACGGCCATCCTACGGAGTTCTGTCTCCTCGGTGGCCTCTGCAGGATGGCAAATACTGTCCGTGTCCCCTCGTCTCCTATCCTCCAGGAACCACCACTGCATCCTGCCTGTCTGTGTCTACTCAGAAGACGGATTAGGGCGCAAACCCGGGCGGCCGCCGGCAGTGGGGCGTCACTTACGTATGCCCGCTGCCACCACTTCCCAACTGCCCACTAACAGCTAACTAGGTTTTCACTTTTCCTGCCATTGCCGCTTACCAATCCCGATCCCATCCAAGGTTTGCAACTGGACCTTATTTCTTGCCGCCGCCGCGCGCCATGGGTGTTTCTCAGGTACCCGTATGCCGTACACTGCCTGCCGCCCAGGAAAAAGTCCGCCACGCAATACGTAACGTACGCCCGGGCTGGCCAGTGGCCACTGGCCAGACCCCGTACCAAGCCTTCGCGGCAGGTCTGTCAACGCAAGGCATGTATGTCATCGGCGGGCAACAGCCGAGGGCAGGACCGGCACAATGGATCGGTGGACGGATGGCTCCGAGGGCGTTCCTTGGGTGGCGGATGTCGAGATTTGGTGTCGGATATTAGGAACAGAATGTACTTACAGGAAACCTCTTCATGGATGCTAGACACAATGGATCTAAAGCAGCAAATTAGTCCACAAACTCAATCTCATCCATCGTCCACACTCCACACAATACACACAGTGTACTCCGCAGCACACTCTACAGTCTACACAAGAAATTTTCACTTCCAACCAACCACCAGTTACAGTAATGTCCTCGGCCCTAATCCCCGCCACCCACCCACCACCCATCCAAACACTAGATAGAACAAACCTTTAACCTAGGTACTTACACCCAAGTCCGCATGCAACAAACAAACAAACAAACAAGCAAACAAACCACACTGCACCCAAACACAACCCCAAGTAAACCACCCATCTGCAACCTTCAAAATTCAGAAATTCAAACCAGACCACCCAAACAATTGCCAAATGCCACCAACCTAACTCCCACCCCATGAAACACCTACCCATCCTCAAAACCGAAGATATTCTATGGAAATATGAATATGGAATAATATGTTTCAATCTAACCATACAAATCCACCCAACCATGCAAAAAAACATCCAATCATCTACCCCGTAGCAGAGACCCAGCTACCCGACCACTGTTGAGTAATCCCAGCCAACAATACCAGACGTAATTTCCTCAGATGTTTCATCCCCCCTCCTGCCCCTTGAGAGCATGGCGCTACGTAGAGGCTCATTTCTGGCGTTTGCTGGATACTAGTTATGAGGGTAGTTGGTAGGGCAGGGCAGGATGAGGATTGGTTGGGTTGGTGTTTCAAGTCCCCGGGAGGGGGGCTATTCGGACAGGGCTGCTTGTGTTGGGTATTGGGATTTGAGGGGGGAGTCTATTTTTCTGGGGGTTGGATTCTGGCGTTTAAGTGTCTTGTTTAGGTATGGAGAGGGAGAGGGAGGGGTGTACTGTTTATTGGAAGGGTTTGTTGTTGAGGATGGATTGTGACGATTAATTATCGAGGGGTAAGAGAAAGGGAATGTTAGGCGATTGTGTTTTTGTTTTCTTTGGCGAGGGACTGTTGGGGTTTGTAATGAGGAGGATTCGGCAGGATTGTATTCCCTGGTCGCGGGGGATTGATTTATTCTGGAAGCTGTGGGAGGGCGGATGGAGTGGGAGGTGGGTGAGGCTTGCTACGGAGTATTTATGGTGTAGTCGTGGTTGGGGATCATGCGTAGATATATACACAGGGCCCTGCTGCCTATCTATAATAGTGGTGTATTTAGAGTCTATGTCCAGTGTCTCGAGATGTCTTCTCGAATGCGTATGTACCTTCTCACATAACCCCCCCCCCCCCCAAACCGATTCATAAACCCAACTGCTAATCAACTATCCCACAACCACAGATCCGTCTGCAGCCCCTCGCGCTCCGCGTCCAGCACCAGATTGTTCGCGCTCAGCTGGTCCGTCGCACTGATCATGTAGCCCAACGACAGCCCGAATCCCCGCCAATCAACCGGCAGCTCGTCCTCCTGCTCCGACATTCCCGGTGGGGGCGGAAGTGCCGCGGCCCCTATTCCCGGCACCTCAGAAACGCCTTCCTGGCTGGCGGGCGTCGCCAGGCGATACGAGCCCGGGTCTGCCTGACGCTGCACTAATGGGCGGATCAGCTCCTCCAGCAGCTCGATCTCCGACTTGCGGAGCTGCGCCACGCGATTCCCCCGGTCTATCATTGCGTTCAGCAGGCTGGCGCCCATGTCACGGTAGCTGGGGTCGGGAAGGGTGTCCGGCAGAATGGCGGAGATGAGGGACAGGATGAAGGATGAGGAAAAGAGATTTTCGAGGTCAAAGGGGAGGAATGTTTCTGTGATGTCAGTGGTGGGGGGCCGCGACGGGTTGCTTATGGCTTACTTACCAAGGAGGTTTTGGTCGCGGAGCGCGGTCAGGATTCTCAGGGATTTGAGGGCGGAATCCGTGCATGCCTGTAACAAGGCTTGTACGGGAGGGGAGAGCGTGCGGAATTCGGTGCCTGCTTCGAAGCAACTCAGGCGTTCCCACAGAAGGCTCAGCACGAGAGGTCGCGTGGTGACGATGATGCACTAGCGCTGATCAGTACACTATACTCTCATTTCGGGGGGAGCATACCAGATGGCAGGAGAGGGTCAGGCGGGTGGTGACTCCTGAAAGAGCATCCACGGAACTGGCAAACCGGTGCGAGAACACCTCGTCCAGTTCTCGCGACAGGTTGGTCATCTCATGCAGGACCGACCGTACTTTGCAGAGGAAAATGCCCCCTAGCGTACCATCGGTGCTGTATACCGCTGCAGGCTGTTAGTGCGGTCCAATCGAGGGAGGGAGACATACTGTTGAGCACACGGGAGATGACCTGCGTGATTTTGACGTGGAGACCCAGAGCAGCCTCGGTTTGCGAACAGCTTCTCGGATCCCATAGCAGGGTTGTGATCTCGTCATCCCGGACGGAATTTGGCGACCCGATCAGCGATGAGAACTGCCGGTCTAGAATATATACCGTCCACCAGATGTTGCTGCATCGGTCGACCAACTTCTGTCCTAGCTGCTCCACTGGCTGAGCCCGATGCAGGCCCTCGACCAAGGCCATGCGCATTGAGTGCCCGATCTACCAGGTTAGCGTGACCCGTCCGCGGGCATCAATACTCACATAGCAGTAGGCAGTATCTCTCATGTCCACGGAGTGAAAGTATAGCGCGATCAGCGCAAGCACCTCGATCGCCAGGATCGGGTCCTGCCACAGTCCCGTAATGTCTGGGAGGAGCGCCATCGCTCTCGAGAAATATCTCGTCCAGCTGGCCGTGTTGGGCGCCTTGCGCACAGGGTCCAAAAATGCCTCCCCGAATGCGAGTACCACAAGGAACTGCACGTACCAGAGACGCGACTCTTGCACCTTGGTCGCGGAACCGTCGTAGAGTTCGTACAGGTGGCGGAGGAAGTCTTCTTCGTCGAACAACCGGTATAGATGGCTGAAATGGAACTGCACGGTGCTGACCATGTACAGGGCGTGCTCGAGGGACGGCAGTCCGCTGGTATCAGGGTGTTCGTCGGAGCTGGCATGGCGCCACTGGACTTGGTACGCGTCGCCGTCGACGGCGAGGGGAATTGGCTGCGAGCTGTCTGGGGAGATATGCGCTTGAACTATGTTGAGGACCCGCCGGCTGAAGGACCACGACGATGTTGGGCCAAGAAACACTGCCAGCGATTAGCAGGTTACTTGGACTCAAGGCATGTCACGTACGCCATGTTCGCTGCCGCCGTCCGGTGTGCTTGACGTATCTGGCGGGGGAGACGAGGGGGTTGGAGGTAAATCGATCGTCGTATCGGGTGCTCTCGGTGGGATCGGGCGTGACTTCTTGGGGTATGTCCGTATGTTCTTCGCGATTAGAAACGGATATGTGGCGCTGACGACGTCTTACCGAAGCTGGAGTCGTTGGCACTGTCGGTCGTCAACGTGCGCCGTCGCTTGACGGTCGGGGAAGAGCTCTGGCTCTCCAAGGCCTCGACCTTGCGCTTCAGGGTGAGGAATAGCCTGTGGGGCATGTGGATTAGAGGCGAATTGTCCGATGAGAAGAGGGGTCATACTCCTCGGAAACGACGATCTTGCGGTCCTCTTCAAAGACACAGTCCTCGCGACGCTGGCAGCACTTGTCGCAGGGCTGAGCGCCCGAGCATTTGACCTTGCGGGAGCGACAGCGTTGGCAGCTGGCCGGTTAGCGGGGGACGGGACGGGAGGGGGTGGGCGTACGCGTTGCTGGTGCGCTTGGGGCGTTGGTGGTCCATGGTCAGCGCGTGGGTACTGCGGGCCTGCTAGAGAGCCACGCCATCACTGTGTTGGACAGAAGTATGATGCGAGAGAGAGTGAGAAAGATGATGGAGATGGAGAAGGCCCCGCGATCGGCGCTGATTCAGCACCCCGCTTGCTTATCGGGCCGAGATAAGAGCCAGGCACGAGACAAGATTGAGTATTGGCTGTGTAGAGGAGTATCCTGGAATGGCTGATGTAGGGAGGGGGTTACTAGGGTAGTCAATGGACTAGGCTGAATGGATGGATAGACTGCAGTCTGGTCGATGTGCCAAATCTCTGCTTGAATGGGGGTCCCAGTCTTCCCCTGACTGGGTCAACTGAAGGGTGCGGAGACTTAAATATACTCCGGGGATAGTTACACCAACTACCTGCCAGGTTGCCACAGTGCAGTGTTTGCTAAGTATTCTTCTCTGCATTGAGGTACTCCCAGCTTTGATGAATAGCACCTGTCTGGAGACTCAATGCCTGATAGGGAAATATACAAAGCAGATAACACCCTCCCTAGACTCAATATAGCATCAGGCAGCCAGGCAGCCAGGCAGCCAGGCAGCTATGAGCCAGGACCCAGCAGCAGCAGACAAAAGAGATCACTCATCAAAAGCACCAAATCACCCTCTACAGGGCACAATCTCACACAATTGCCCAGCACTGCAGCAGGCCTCAAATCTTAACCCGCCAGCATAGCCCGGCACCGATAATCGGATCCTTGCGACGCTGCCGACCCTTGCAGATGCTGGTTTGGGATCCCAGGCCGGGACGAACCCGCCGACCAGCACTCACGCATTCACTGCCATCCTGACCTCGCGTTGATCTCACTTCCTCTCCTATTTATTCCCCATTCCCACCCGTCGCATCCACCCATGAGAAAATCCTAACATGTCGAGCCTGTGGAAGTCTCGCCTCGGGCGACTCCTCCTCGCCTGCATCGTCTGGTCGCTCCCTTGCTTCCAGGCCACGGCGGTCGACCTCGATCTCCAAGATTCGCGTGAGTTGAGCTGCTCAGTCGCGTGCCCCAGCTCACAACTACTAACAAACGCGCTCCCCAGAGAACATCACGGCCGTCGCGCGCGATCTCGCCTGGGATCTCGTCAGCTTCTACACGGGCAACCACACCGGCGATGTGCCTGGCAACCTCCCGGACCCGTACTACTGGTGGGAAGCGGGCGCGTACTTCGGCACGCTGGTCAACTACTGGGTCTACACGGGCGACACCACCTACAACGACCTCACCGCGCAAGCCATCCTGCACCAGGCCGGCCCCAACCGCGACTTCATGCCACCGAACCAGACCCGCACTGAGGGGAACGACGACCAGGCGTTCTGGGCCTTCACCGCCATGCGCGCCGCCGAGAACAACTTCCCCAACCCCCCGCCCGACCAGCCCTCGTGGCTGGCCCTCGTCCAGGCCGTGTTCAACGAGCAGGCGCAGCGCTGGGACACCCAGAAGTGCGGCGGGGGGCTGAAGTGGCAGATCTACACCTTCAACAGCGGCTACACGTACCGCAACGCCATCTCCAACGGCTGTTTCTTCAACATCGCGGCCCGGCTGGCGCGGTATACGGGCAACGAGACGTACGCGGAATGGGCGGAGTCCGTGTGGGACTGGGTGGCCGCTGTTGGACTGATCGGGCCGGAGTACCATGTCTTCGACGGGACGAGTGAGGAGAACAACTGCACCGACCTCAATCACATCGAGTGGACATACAACAATGGGGTGTTTCTGCTGGGGGCCGCGCACATGTGGAACTATGTAGGCCAGTGGTTCCGTTTTTGGGACCGATGCTGACCGAGACAGACGAATGGGGAGGATCGCTGGGGCAAGCGGATCAACGGCCTGCTGCGCGCGCAGAGCTCGTTTCTCTCGACGGAGGAAGCCTCCAAGGACGTGCTGTACGAGGCGGCCTGCGAGCCCATCTCCTCCTGCGAGACGGACCAGTTCTCGTTCAAGGCCTATCTGGTGCGATGGATGGCCGACACCGCCAAGCTGGCTCCGTTCACCTTCGACACCATCATGACCCGGTTGCGGGCTACAGCGAAGGCCGCAGCCGCGCAGTGTGTGGGCGGAGAGACGGGCACGTATTGCGGGATGCAGTGGACGACAGGGACGTATGACGGGACGACCGGGGTGGGCCAGCAGATGGCGGCGCTGGAGGTCGTCCAGGCCAACCTGCTTGAGGCGGTCGCGGGGCCATTGACACACGACACCGGAGGGTCCAGCAAGGGCAACGGGGCAGCCGGGACCGAGACATCGGATTCCTCGCGGGACCCGAGACACCTGCGGGCGATCACCACGAAGGACCGGGTGGGCGCGGTGGCGGCGACGGTGGCGGCGAGCTGCGGGATTCTGGGGGTGTCAATGTTCATGGTGTGGTAGATTAGTACCGTGTGCTCAGGTCATTAACCGAGTCTCGTCTGTAGATCGACGATATGACGTGCGATGAAGGAATGAAGGAATGAAGGAATGAATGA
This sequence comes from Aspergillus ellipticus CBS 707.79, assembly GCA_003184645.1. NCBI lineage: Eukaryota > Fungi > Ascomycota > Eurotiomycetes > Eurotiales > Aspergillaceae > Aspergillus > Aspergillus ellipticus. Next base: position 23,751 of record KZ826090.1, read on the forward strand.
ACGAACGTTGTTTGTTGCCGGCGAGCCTGATAAGAGAACCGGCCACTAGGCCGAGTCCGGCAGGAGATACGCCGGGTCGGTCTCGCGGGCCAATCAGGCCCCCCGCCAAGGGAGCACCGCCCAATGGGGCAGGCAGCGGGACGTCCAGCCCGATGCGGCCGGTATCTGCCGGGGTCTGGCCGGCCGCTCGCTGACTACTTATATCGCGCCCCCCTCGGCTTCCCCTCGGTGCAATCCCATCATCAACCTCACAATGGCTGTCCTTCCACACCCTTTTGATCCCGTCACCCCCGGGGAGATTGTCCTGGCGACCAAGGTCCTGGAGGCCGCCTTCCCCGGCATCCCGCTGCGCTACAAGAAGATCGATGTCCAGGAGCCGATCAAGAGCGAGGTCGTGCCCTACATCGAGGCCGAGCGCCTGGGCCAGCCCCTGCCGGCGAGACCAACCCGGCTGCTGCAGGTGCTGTTCCATCGCCTGGATACCGGGGCGTTCTTCAAGGCGCTGCTGAACGCGGGCACCAGGGCCGTCATCTCCGCCAAGGAATTGCCCAAGGACATCCAGGTAGGACGGCCCTTTGTGTAACAGAGGCAAGGCTGACTGTCTAGGGGCCGGTCGACTCGGACGAACTCATTGAGATCGAGCAGCTCTGTCTGAGCCATCCCGCCGTGCAGGCCGAGGTGGCCAAGCTGCAACTCCCGGCGGGGGTGACCGTCTGCAACGACCCATGGATCTACGGCACCGACGATCCCAAGGAAACGCGCCGTCTGTTCCAGTGCTACATGTACATCGTCGCAACCGACCACCCCCAGAACAACCACTACTCGGTCCCGTGCAAGTTCTCGCCCGTGTTCAACGCCATCACCCGCGAGCTGGTTCGCATGGACTACCTGCCCAGCGGGGCCGACGCTACAACCACCGAGACCCAGCCGTGGAAGCCGGTGGAGACCATCCAATACGCACACGACCTCCTGAAGGAGCCGCTCCGCACGGACCTGAAGCCCTACATCGTCCAGCAGCCCGAAGGCCCGTCGTTCAATGTCCAGGACAACGTGGTCAGCTGGCAGAAGTGGCGGTTCCACGTCGGCTCCAACAGCCGTGAGGGTCTGGTCATCTACAACCTCACCTACGACGGCCGCAACATCTTCTACCGTCTGTCGGTGTCCGAGATGACCGTCCCATACGGAGGTAAGTCCCCGCCCCTCCCACCAATTCCACGCTAACCAACAGACCCGCGCGCGCCCTTCCACCGCAAACAAGCCTTCGACGTGGGCGACGTCGGCTTCGGCATCACGGCCAACCAACTGGCCCTGGGCTGCGACTGTCTCGGCCACATCAAATACTTCGACGGCTACCGCACCGACTCGAAGGGCACACCGGTTCTCCTCAAGAACATCATCTGCCTGCACGAGCAAGACAACGGGCTGCAGCACAAACACACCAACTACCGCAGCGGGGCCGCCACCGTGGTCCGCAACCGCCAGCTCGTCGTGCAGATGATCTGCACGGTGGCCAACTACGAGTACATCTTCGCGTTCATTTTCGACCAAGCGGCCAACATCGAGCTGGAGGTGCGGGCCACCGGGATTCTCTCCACGGTGCCCTTCGACAACGAGAAATTCGGCACCACGGTGCCGTGGGGCACGAACGTTGGCCCGGGCGTCCTGGCGCCTTTCCATCAACACATGTTCTCGTTCCGGATGGACCCCGCGCTGGACGGGTTCAAGAACACGGTGTACTACGAAGACAGCGTGCCGCTGCCCGAAGACGACAACAACCCGTACCTGGTCGGATATACCACGGAACAGACAGTCCTGCGGACCAGCGGCACCGCCGACACGAACATCAACCGCCACCGCGTGTTCAAGATCCGCAACGACGCCTGCGTCAACCCGATCACGTACAAGCCCGTGGCGTACAAGCTGCAGACCTCGCCGAGCCAGATGCTGCTGGCCAGTCCGAAGTCGTACGGCACGAAGCGGGCCGGCTTCGCGACGAAGCCCATCTGGGTGACGCGGTACCAGGAGGACGAGCTGTACGCTGGAGGGGAGTTCACGAACCAGAGCAAGCAGAGCGAGGGGCTGGATAAGTGGGTGCAGCGGCGAGATGCGGTCGAGAATGAGGACCTGGTGTTGTGGCACAGTAAGTTGATCCATGAGACAGAGGGATGGTGCTAACGATTCGATGACAGCATTCGGATTGACCCATAATCCTCGGATTGAGGACTTCCCGGTGATGCCGGTCGAGCGCGTCAGCGTGATGCTGAAGCCGGATGGGTTCTTCACGAAGAACCCGGCGCTGGATGTGCCGCCGTCCACGCAGTCGTTCAACCAGTCGACGCTGCACCCGGAGGCGGCGTGCTGCGAGCGAAGGGAGAAGTTGTAGCAGCATAATAGATGATGTATGATGCATGATACATGATAGAACAAATATACCTTTGTATAGGAGTATTTTAGAGTAACAAGCTATATTCTCCACTGTATACCCATTCACTCATCCCACCCCTCCCTACCCCTGCACTACCCTATATTCCTCCATCACAGCCACCACCACACCACCAATCCTTCACCGAACCCTTCACCGAACCTTCCCCATAAACCTCCCCGAGAAAGCATAAATCGGGCTTCGGGGAACACACCCACCCAGCTGAGACCCCAGATCGCCGAGGTGACTAAGCCGGGCTAGTTAGTTAACTAACTAGTTAACTAACTATATAAAACCCACTTTGGCCCGGCCGTCTCCGCCTTTCAATTTCCTCAGCTTCTCGTCTCAGCTTTGCGTTATCTCAACAGTTCCAAGCACCACCTACCTACCTACCTACCTACCTACCAATCCCATCCCACACAACCCAATCCGAGTCCCTAACAAACCACCAACAATTCTTAATTGGATATTTAAGAAATATATCCAAGATGTGCATGAAAGCTATCTGCTCGACTTGCAGTACGTTCCTCTCTTCCCCCTCCAGCAGTTCTGTGTCTTGTCTTGTCTTGTCTTATCTTGGGTGTGATAATACACTACCAGCGCCACCAGCACATCTCTCTTCTGTCTCTCTTACACCTTAATAACCCCAATCCTTACACACACACACACACACACACACACACACACACATTACTAAATCCCTCCCTCCTCTTCCCCCTTCATCTTTCCCACCAACCCCCCCACTTATCCTATTATAATTTCCTCCATCCACCCTCTCCCAAATCTACCCCCCAAACCCATCCCCAAAATCCCACCTCCACACCCTAACCACAAAATCCAAACAACCCCCCGACCCACAAATCAAGAAAAACTAACCAAAAAAAACCAAATCTAGAAAAAATCTCCTGGTTCGGCTGCGGCCTCCACATCCCGTCAGTCATGGACGCGATCCCGGCGGCGGAGCGATGCACGTGCACGCCGACCGTGCAGCGGGAGGGGAAGGAGTATCCGCCTAAGGCGGCGTGACTATTTTCTTCTGGGGGGGAGTTGGGGTTGGGGTTTTAGTCTGGGGGTTAGGTTGGGGGGTTAGATTAGGGGGTTAGGTTGGGGGGTTGGGATGGAGGGGGGGGGTTGTTGTTGTTGTTAAGGTTGATGCTGATGCTGGGATTGGAGTTAGCGGGAGGTCTATGGAGGGAAGTAGGAAGGGGGTCCTCTGGGATTGGGAGTAGGAGTAGGCGTGGAGTTTATTTTTGATGGGGGTTGGGATTATGATTAGGGAAACTGGTGGAGGAGAGGGGGTGAGAGTCAAGTGAAAGGACGGATGGGGTTCACTTTACTTCCTTACTTACCTATGCAGAATGCAGATATTCAATACATACATACATACATATCCTCACCAAAAAAAAAAAAAAAAAAAAAAAAAGGATATTGAATAAGAAAAGGACGGGGTGTAGGTCACTGCTCCTGGAATTTTTATATGCTATATTTCTATCTCTCTATCTACCCCATCCTCCAGATTCTATACCCAAATATAAACCAGAAAATAGATATTCTAGCGTTCCTGCTAGCTATAGCTATAGCTATAGAGAAAGAAGGGAAGAAAGAAGAAATCTAACATATTTAGGGCTGCAAAGTACACATGACATACCATGACATGGTATTAATTCCTACACTGCATGCATGCACGCGCATGGCATATTCATGGTCTATGCAGGGCATGTACCATGGGTACATACCACACATACCCCGCATATACTACTACCCAGTACCTAACCTCCTCCTGTCTGATCCTACATGATGTATGCATGTAGATACCTGTCAGTATATCCCCGAAATGCTTATATTCCTTATTCCGTATTCTATCCTACAACCAACCCTATTTAACTGAACCTCATCCCCTCCCCTCCCCAAAAGGATATCAGTTTTGGATTCAATTGACATCAGATCAAGTTCATGATAAGGGTTATCTACAACCCGGGTAAATTTACACAGTAAAAAAAAAAAAAAAAAAAAAAAAAG